>DWAV01001107.1:0-14785 GCA_018231305.1 Noctuana lactifera
TACCGTTTTTAACCAAATTTTGCATGCATATTCAGTAGGTCTGAGAATCGGCTAACATCTATTTTTCATACCCCTAAATGTTAAGGGTGGTCCACCACTTTTTACCACCACCACCAGTTTTTTATGTTATATGCGGTACGAACTTCGCGGGGTCAGCTTGTTATTTTATGAAATTTTCATACAAAACCATTTTAGAACTCCTGAAGCGAGCTAACTGAAAAAGGAGACTGGCCTGTGTATTCCTCTTTTTTCAAACAATGCCAGAACCAGCATGCTCTTAGCATATTCATAAAATTTGTTGAAGAGAAGTTATTCAGGAGGCGAAAGCGGTCGGCATTTTCAAATTGAAGTGAATAAATTGAGCGACGTGGCTCGTTCGATGGGAGTGAGCCAATGAAAAAACTAGTATCATCTCATGCTACCACTATCGCTTTTACATTAATACGAAAACTTGTACGAACATGTCCAAACAGTTCGTTAAGTTCTGTTTTGCTTACTGGATTGTTTTCGATTGATTTATTTTTAGGGTTCCGTATCCAAAGGGTAAAACGTGACTCCGCTGTCCGTCCGTCTGTTCGTCTGTCCATCTGTCACTGATAGTCACCGACTGTTACTGTCATTGTTCGATCGATTCATTTTTGAATAAGAACATTCACTTTATCATGTACGTTACAATTGTCCAACAACTCGTAGTTACACGTTCAATGTTGTTGTATGATTGTCGCACACAATTTAGCTGTCACGTTTGCTCACTGTCAGAAACAAAAACACAAAGCTACACTGCATAGTTAATATTGTGATTTATACACTTCATTTTAAAGGACTGACGAGAGTTTTTTTCCGCCGGCTTTTTTCTCCCGACGGACAAAAAATGTTCCTTTGTCAAAAGGGCGCTACTTTTAAGTCGATGTACCGTATTATTTTACGTTCATCGATTGTATACCCAAACTCAAAAAGTTTGAGTTTGTCGCGTTAATGATAAATTAGTCTTAAAGTCGCCCTTAATATTTAAAGAGCGCTATAAAACTACATTGCGACACTTAACAAGATTAACTGGACACGCTATTAATGCGGTTAAACTCCGAAGTTATCCGTCGTAAAACCGCTGTGCTTAGAATTAATGGGGCTTTAAAGCCATTCGTTTTCTCTCATAATAACAAAGGAGAAGAAATGAAAATACGAGTACAATTGCATGGAAGGCAAAGCAATGAATGGGTGAAATTGAACTTGGGGATACTACCACGATCATCAACCCTCAATCTTCCAACCACGATCAAATCAATGGTACTTAATTCTTTTGGTACAAAAGATAGGTAACCCGACAGAAGGTGTTCGGTTCAATCATAATAAAATCCAGAAACTCAGAAATTCGACACAGCAATAAAACAGCGCTGCACATTTATCCTTGGATCAGGTTTAATAATTCCTATCTAAAATATAAATGAACCACACGGCTTAATGTACTTTCTAGAGTACCTAGGTAGAGACGGAAATAGACTTTACGTTTTCAACCGACGATTAAAAATGGTTACTCTTTTGATATTCTTTTGCATTAATAGCCACTCAACGAATTTTCACTTTGGATAACGTGCACCACCCTTCATGGCCAAACGCCTGACAGTTTTGAGGCAATTTGATAATCGCTGTTCGGGCGCTGATTGCTGTGGAACGCAATTGGTGGCTGTGCTGACGGTCCCTGGAACTATAGCCATTGAATACTGACGTCTTTACCAATTGGTTTAAGATTCAATTTTAGTTCCGGCATTCTTTACCCTTGTCAAAGTCACGCTTCAAATCGTAGCCTACCCGATGAACAGACAATGGAGATCAGTGATAAAGTGACTTAACTTTGCTTTTGTTGCGGAGTACAGAAGTAAACTATCTACTGAAATATAGGAACTTCATTACTAATCCCACTAATTATGTAACTTACCTACACAACATACCGATATACACCTCTGTTAGAGTGGTTCGATTCCAAAATGGGCAGAACTTTTTTGTTCCTGACATCTTCTACGACAGCTGATATAAATGTCAGATGTTTTTTATATAACATCCATGAAAAAAGGTTTTTTTTTAAATTTTAATGCCCTTCCATTGTATTTATGTATCAGTAACGTTTCACACCTAATTATTAAATGGTTTCAATTCAACATCAAAATGTAAAAAGGATGTGTCGTAATACATAGTTTCACGGCGCCGACCGTCTCGATCGCGTGCGACCAAGCTCAGCTTAACAAGCATGTTTCATATATTACTTGTACCTACAATATATTTTAATACCCACACAGCGATAAAGCAGTGTAAATTAAGGATTATTATTCAATTTTGCGCTGAAAAGCTTTATTCTCTTGCACAAACAACTAAGCTGTTTATTCCGCGATATTACCAACATTAATGAAGTGAGCCGGGTAATGGTTGGATGGATTATTGTTCAATTTTGTGCCGAGAGGCGATATTTTCTTGTGAAGCCTAGCTTTTATTGTTAGGAATTTTTTCAATTATTCAGTGCCTCGTTGAACGTTACTTGGAACTTTTCAATGCTTCCAATGAGAAAAATATATGAGTTAACCAATTCTTTTGCATATATGAGGGATCCCAGTCAAGGGATAGGTGTGTATCTATAAAGGTTTTGAAGCTAAAAGGTCCAAACCGAACTATACCTACGTGCAATTAAGGCGTAACACACAATTAACATGGCAGTTTTTGTAAGTACAATTTTAATTGTCACTAACAATACCAACAATTAATAATTTGAAAACATACAATAGACACAATACCAGACGCTTACTAATTCACTCACTGTCACTGAGTCTTGACTTCAATATGTAGTTACCTACGAGTATTTGAATGATTCGCTAAACGGATATTATTATATCGAGATTTATCTATCATTCACGATTCACGAGACTCGACCCAGCTAGTAATAGTCCAACAAAATTATCGCACCTTGATCTTGCGTCCAACTTTGTCATTTCGACACTCCGCCCAAGGTCCACGAAACGAACCACATCCCACGTTAAAACATATGACGTGGTACCTGCCTAATTTATAGCGCCAGAAATCGAGTTTATCCATTGAAACGAATATAAATAGAAACAGTTATTTCAGATAAACAACGCAGAATTATGACATGTTTCTTCAAACATATGTGTCGTAATATGTTTCTTTAATCTGTACAGTGTATTAAATTTTATTTGAGGGGAATGATTTAATTACGCTCGTGTTTGAACTTCACAGATACGTACCTACATAACAAACTGTCTTACATTCTCAAATAGTTAGGAACTAGCACAATATAATATCTTTATCTTTCTCATAAGCCATCTAGTATATAAATGAAAACATAAGATTAAATCTGGCAGTTGTATAAATCTCCCTCAAGCTGAACCATCATGCTTACGTCACAATGGTTGTGATGTAGACTCTACACACATTGTGATGTTTGTAGGTATACGTGAGAAGAACACGGTCATGTCTAGCGGATTCCCCGACGAATTCCGGCGCGACCGACGAAATCCTTACGATTTCCGGAGATGTCGACTAAAATTTCGTCGAAGCATAAGACGAAGAGGCGCTTCGTTCCGTTTTGCGGTGTGCACTCTCGTCGGAAATGTCGTAGTATTAATTGCACACGCCACATGCTGTGTCTGTGCCTGTCGAGATTTGCTTACACGACAGTTTCTCAATTTATGCAGTGTTTATACGATTGTGGATAGTTCACGCTCAGATGCGCGTTGGAACTTAATATGAAACGTGCTAGGTATCCATAATTTGCTTCAATGTTACTTTTGCTCGAATATTATACTACTGCGTTTTGTTAAATTTAGCTTTACGTAACTGCGTCTCAGAATAACAATTAATTTAATATTTAATAGAATACAAACCATTTTAAAATATAGGATATTTTTCGTTCAAAACTTTTAGTAAATGAATATAAGAAATGAATAAAAGCGCATAGGAAACAAGTACGTTAGAGCCGCAACAAAACCTTTATTAAAAAGATTTATGTAGTTTGACTTCTGAAAAACACTCTTAATCGTGCAAAATAAATATATTTTCCACTTTAATTCAAATCAATTATAGCTAAATATTACTTATCAACGCCAAGTCACTTACTAAACATGGATTCAAAGTTAAATATTAGCTATAATGTTTTGAAACATTTGTATTTCAGTGTACCTACAGACCTGGCGGGACTGAGTTAATTTCCATCCCGCATCGAATATTTTCTTATTGAAGTTGTAAGTTCTTAAAATTGTGCATGCGCCGTAAATTATTTATTGTTCCATAACCATTAGGTACTTGGTGATAAGGATCATAATAACTCGACAGTTTACAAATTGTCGAATTGGTCGCATTCATATTTTGACACTTAGTAAACTGTCGGAATAGATTATAAACGGACGCCTTACACATTGATTACGTCTCCATAATATAAAGACACAAAAAGACACCTAGAGTTTGAAGTGAGACACTTCAAGACAATAATAGCGATACTACTAAACCCACATTAGAAGTTACGCAACATCTCTGGGTATGCCTTTTCCGAAGTCAACCATTTCTGTATACAACATCACTACACAATATCAATGTTTACAAACTTGATCTTTGAACTCCTGCCTTTGAATCTCTGGCTATTGACAGGACAGGGTTCTGACTTTTTTCATAATATTTTATAGATATTTTCCTTAAAAGCAAATATATTTCTCGTTACTTTGATATTAGAGGACGCATATATTTATAGTATTTCCTTTTATTAGATAGACTATCGAATTGTAAATATTTGTTAACAGTTATAAAATACGCTTTAAAGTCGTGACTGCTATTTTTCTAAAATAATGTCCCATTTGCGTATCACAAGTCCTCTTGTTATGCAGTCGATTTTCAAAGTGTCGTCATATTCGTCATTCTGATGAGCAGAAATAAATCCATACTATGATCTAACTGTTAATTTTGTTGACTTTAAGTAAAGTTGGCTAGGCTTATCTAAAATAGTTTCTATTTTATTTTATTCTTTAACGTACCCACTGCTCTATTCACATAATTAAACCCGTTAGATTAATCGTACGTTCACTACTATTCGGTGTATTAGTGTACCAACATATACCTAAAAAAGTTATAAAACATATTTTTTAACCATTATATTTTTATGTGGAAAAGTTAAACTGCCGCAAAACTGTATAGTTTACAAAACTAACAGTCGCGTTTAAATAAAAATTTTTTTAGACCGCTCGGATGCGGTGTACTCTCGGTAGCTTTAACACGGAATTGAAGGTATTTTCTTCATTTTTCCCGTGTGTCACGTGTATTTAACTTGAAACCACAAACATTTTGAGGGAACAAATATTACGCCGTTCATTTTTATGAAGTGGAAACTTTGAAGACACATGAAATATGTACATATAACTAACTTTTTTATGATATCAAATTCAAATATGAACTATATAACGCATTTTATAACTAGAGTAATGATAATATAGCTAACGAGAATCTTGGGTAGGTAACACGGGACAATGCAGTACACTTTTGTGCACTGTGTCAGACAAAAACGTGATAACTTAGGTACCTACCTACGCTTTATTCATGAACATTAAAACCATACAATAAAATAAAACCCACCTCTAAAACGTCTTTTCCATTTATTATACGTAACATTTTCAGCAAAAGTACAAAAATCTTTCAGAAGATATAACTTTCATTTTGAATCATAAAACGAGACACGACAGACCAGATCTGTACAGCAATGAAACCAACAATCGGATTTTATGAAAAACATTTTATAAACCACTCCGACGCGGCGCACTAACAGTGTGGTGTTAACTGTGAGTTCAATGTATTTTTTCATTTCAATCACGTGCCGGTAGAACGCGACCGCCGTAATAACAGCTGGCGCCTTATTCCCTATGACACACGTGATTCCTTATCAATAACGTGTGAATTCATAACGCCCTTAAAACGTAAACGTGGATTCGAAACGCGCCACGCCACCAAAAGAAAACTTATAATATAGTATTCACTACGTGAGACACACCAATCGTGGAATTATGCGTGGAATGTGCGTCGTTATGCGTGGAATTTAAAAATTATGTTATGCGGGCTGCGTTACGTGTTTTTAATGTCATAGTGAATAAGGCTTTAAGTAAAGTGAACTACAACAGTAAGAACAGTTTGATAGTAAAAGTACCTTACCGTGCAAATAAAACTGAAAACCCTTTTCAGAAAAAATAAGTTCAGTAACTTTAATACATGTCTGGCGACCCTTTTTCTAAGATAAATAACGCTTTAGCAAAGAGATTTGTTGACAACATTCGACACGGGTTGACACGATCCAGCCCTAAACATGTTATAGGCAGAGCGCGGTGCCTAACAGTGGGCCATAAAAAGGGTTGTAGGCACTAATTTATCTCGAATTTATCTCAATACAATGGCGGTCAAACAGGTATTTAATTTGCGAATACATTTTCATAGCTCATATTCCTAACGTAACTGCATAACACATAGTTACAATACTGGAATTAATTAGCGTCAGACAGATGGTTATTAGCACCCATACAAATTTCAATAAGCTCGCACGTTCACAGTTATTACATAGCGTAATATAAACTTTAGTAATACAAGCGCTAATTATTTTGGACGTTTAAATGTACACGATCAGTCTATACTAATACTATGCCCTTTTCGTATCACCTAGAATGTCTACATTCTATTCACGATACATGGTCTAAAGATATCATGAAGCTGCAATTATGAATTATTTATTTAAATAAATCATTGTGTATTCATTACAATAAATTATAATTACCTATTAACAGCCGTGACATTTATAACGGAATTCGGCGTATCATGTGTAAAGACTTATATATTTATTGAGTTACGCACGCCTACGTGGGTTTCGTATAAGCACGCAATGATTTTATATGCATAGCTTCTTAATAATATTGTGTAGTCAATGGACATGCGAGGTAGCCTTTGTAAGGGCGTCATTTCAACAGAGTTCTATGTATGAAATCACAGATATTTCAGAGCAAAAATTTCTAGCAATAATAACTAAATGTGACACATAATCGAAACACCTACCCAACGGATAGTATTGAAGAGTGCATTAAAATTTGGCTAGTATATAGTAAGTCTTTCCGTTCAGAACTTAGTTGGAGCTGTGTAAGTGTGTACTTTTCGCGAACTTCCGACTATCTAGTTGTTAAGAATTCTCAAGTAAACTGAATCTAAGTTGGATCGCTATCAGACTGTAACCAGTATTGAAATGGGGGTTCTAAGCTTTCTATGTACCGACTGGGGTATGTACCTATTACAATTGTTGTGCACTACGAGGATTCGGAAACAGAATTTCATAGTTTTCTTGTTTCTATTGAATGATAAAATAGTTACTTATGAGATAAATCTTCGTTTTTAACGTGACACTCCTCCATAATGGTTCTACCGACTTTCATGTCTTTTTTTTCTATATTTGGTAAAGTAGTGGTAAAGTAAATGTTATCACTATTACAAGTATACTAATAATATAAAGCTGAAGAGTTTGTTTGTTTGATTGTTTCGTTGAACGCGCTAATCTCAGGAACTACTGGACTGAACTAAGATAGCCCATTTATCGTGGAAGGCTATTGTCTATCAAACGTTACGTTGCAATTCTAAACGCGGGTGAAACCGGGGGGCACAGCTATATATGTGTATTATATAAATATCACATTTTGATTTGGCACCTATAAACGTAACCCCAAACTTTCACCTTCCTACCTCCACCCCATTTAAATAATTTATATGGCAGAACAACGCTTGCCGGGTCAGTTAGTGCTAGAATATAATTACATTTAGCCAGTTTAGTGCCAGGGTATTGTTAATATTGAGTTATCTAAACGTAGAGCAAACATTTATCCAAGCTGAGTGCACTCCGTCGGGTATTGTACTAGCGTCGGGGTTAAACCTGCACTCCTTGTTACCTCTTAATGCCTTGTGTCTTGTAAGTATTCATTCAATGGCTCCAATTCTCTTTTTCCACCGTCTTCAAAGGAGGAGGTTCTCAATTCGACTTTATGTTTTTATGTTTGCCACCTCATAATTTTCGACTGGGTGAACCGATTTTGAAGAATCTTTTTTTTTGACTAATTCTGACAATGGCATCCATGAGAACACTATATACCTACGACTTAAATTTGCAAATTTGTATAATTCTATTATATTTGTATATTATAAGAACGATACTTACGGGTTGGTAGACTATGTATAATGCTTATCAAAAAATCATTTCCGGTATTATGTGTGTAAGCATTGTAGGTATTAGTCCTTGTTGTTTGCAGTTGTGTTGTAACACGTCATGTGAGTAAGTTTGGAGATTTAGATAGCGCTGTCACGACCTGTGCTTTCGCTTCAGTAGTATTCGGTAATTCATTCCCAAAAGTCAAGAACAGATCTGATCTAGCTAGAAGTATGTTGTAAGATTAAATAGCGGGGAACGTAAGCCATTTTCTAGATATTCAAATTGAAAAAGGTTTATGTCAATGATATCTATGGGATAGCTAACCCGACAGATGTCGTTCTGGTTTGAATTTTTGAAATTTTACAGATGGAAATGTAAAAAAAAGTAAACCATTTTTACATCGAAGTACTTCAAGGTCTGTCACCAAATGGTACTCTATTGAAAAATTAGGAGATCAACTGATGAAGATGAGTAGGTACTTTGACCAAAAGCCGAAATTTTTGGCCAAAGTTCCGGCGATGTACCGGAACTGATCTCCAACCGCTGACAAACTCAATCTTCACAACTGCGGAACCCATATTGATTTAGACAGTTGTTGCCCCCTTGTTATTGGTTTCGATTGTAACAGTTGGTCAGGGGCTTGCGAAAATCTATATATGGGCATAATAACCTATACTTTTTTTGTGAATACTGATACTTTTATTTCCGGTATGCTTTACGGAACTTTCGTACAAAATTGCATAGCCCACAACTTTTGAGCGCACGAAGCAAATCACACGAAAAATGCATTTTAAAAAACCGTTTAAATGTTAAAGAAGTCAAGTTTAGGAACAGTTGTGAAAGACCATTTAATCGCAATTAACTTAAACATAGCAATTACATTTAACGGCTTGCACCTCGCGCCGCAATCAATTTACTATTCACTAAAAGTGCACCTCGTTTTCTATTTAAATGCCCAATATTCTCCGTGAAATTTATTACGCAATCACTCTTTTTTATTTGCTCGATTTATTGTAACATCGCTTTTTTATGTTAAACTAGCGGTCACTCATGTGTCGAAATTCAACCGTTATTCATGATAACTATGTTTTACTAATAAATAAACAAAGATGACCGTTAGAAAACGTTTAAAATGAGAGCGTAAATTGTTTATATCCTCTATTTGTTTACGTCACTTAATCTCAATGAAATTTAGAACGATTGATAGGTATAAATAATTTCCAAGCCCATAGCGCTATCTGTTAAGTAATGTCATATGAAACCCGTACAGTTTTATCACTTTTATCCACCCCTCCCCAACTGTAAAACAAGAACTTGATAAAAGATTTGCTTCGCGGTGAGCTCTGATGACGGCGGTAGTACCCCGGGCAAACGGCATAAATTCTACTACGTAATTCTAATTGTACTAAACAGATTCATCGTCATCGTCCCGTCTCTTCTATTGGTCAAGGGTCTCCTCTATATAAGAAGGGGAAAACCCTTCAGAGTAAGATGTAAACACCATTTTACAACGTTTTCCACGTGGTCGTATGTATTAGCCATTAAACCGGTCGTGCCAACAAACCAAAGCCGATTACGATACAACATTGAATATTCAATCAATACAGCCTTCGTGTTCACAGTAATATTTCTACTACACCTTTGGTTTTTGTGAAGCGAAAAGATTGCCTATCACCCCATTTATAAAGTTCACAATTGGGCGGACATTTTTGGACAGCGATTTATTTGTAGCGCAACCTCGTAGAAGTTAATACACTGATACAACGTTTGTTCATTTCTTTATTAGAAGTCAGTTTAATGTATTAAACTTTGTGGTTATAATTGTCAATCTTGTTTACGTTCCGACAAACGAAGAAGTTATTTTAAGGACGTTGTTTGTTAGGAAATTTCGTATGTCTAATTTGAATAAACTGTAGTGATTCAAAGCTTAATTTCTAAAACATCTATGCTCTGTATAATGTCTTTAAAAATGTCGATTAAAAGTTGTTAAATTCATTCGCAGTTATCGCAGTTATTCGCAATCATAATAAGCTCCGGTATATTGGCTCTAATCTGATAATCTTCATCGGAACGCCAAGTCAGGAAGCCTGCTCAATTTTAAGGTTGGTGTCTGCCGCCCGCCGTTAAAGTGGACACTTAAAACACGGTGGATACGCTTTGTTACTCATAAAAGAATGTCAACTGAATCAGACCGTGGTAAAGGCGCAATTCTCGTTAAAACCTCACTGAATAGAGGAAAAATATAATGAACATCGGTAACGAGTCAAGAAATTCAAAGGATTGAACATGAAAAAAGACCTCGCAGAATACTTTTTTCATACCTAGAAACGTAGGTTGATTACAATTTACAGTATGGTATATTTTACAAAGTTAACACTACTACTTACTTGAACACTTTTTCATTATATCGTACATGTTAGAACATGTTAGGTTAGGTTAGGTTAGGTTAGGTTAGGTTAGGTTAGGTTAAACAAACAACAAAAGACATTAATATTTTAAAAACTAGTCAGTTTTTGGCAATCTATATTCGTCTATAGATATCGTTCGTTTAAGTTCGACAATCCGTATGGCATAGTTGTTTACACACTAGTCTGCCAGTCAAAGGGTTCTGGGTTCGATTTCCGTTGGGGCTAAAGTTTGAATGATGACTTTAAATTTCTGTCCCGGATCAGGGCCTATCTAATAATTGTCTATGTGTGTGTTCATGGCACCCACGGGTAATCCTAGTATGGAACTATGTGTGTGAAGCGTTATTATTATATGAAAGCGGTGTTAGCCCAGTGGTTAAGAATTAGGAGTCTTATTCTAAAGGACCAGGTTTAAATACTATGGGTAGTATTACTTTCACAGAGCTGCCTTCTTATTTCTGAGCCCGAATGTCTGTGGGTTATAAAAGCGACCTGCAAGCGAGCTGCTGGTTTTTGTCTATGAAAAAAGATTTATTTTTTATTTACGTCTCTATTAATTGTAATTAAAAAGAAGAAAAGTCTATTAAGCTACTTAACGTAAAGACTATTTAATAAGGTGTTGGCTGCAAATAAAACACTTACAAAGTTTAAAAGTGTAGACAAATTGTAACAAACTGCGCCGCATACGAGTACAGTCGGACTCATGAAGTAAATGGTGTGCTAGAAAAAATGCGGTGCTATTTTCCGCCCCAGTGCGATGAAAGAGGACTTTTACGATTAACGACCTCACGCTGAAATACGAGTTGGTGTGCGGATTGGATTCGGGTTAAAGGAAACTATTGTCAGTTCTTTGTCACTAAGAACACATAACTACTTACGCCCTAAGGTAATACTTTATTTACTTGCCTTCAACCCTTTTCTATACGTCCCATTAGTGAGCTATAAGGTCTAACCTAGAATATGTAAATCCTACATCTTCCCTTTAATATTATGACAATGGTCACTTTTTACTGTTTTTTTTTAACAGCCTGTTTTTACTTTCAATTTATTGAAAATATCGTCTAGCAAACGAAAGCTTTGTATAAATTTCTCCTTTGATATAACTAAATATATTAAGAACGTAAAAACGTTCCTTTGTGTTTAAAAACTAAGAATTTTTCTGAGTCGTTCATTCTTTATTCAATCCCTTTTTAAACACTGTAAGTGCTTTAGAGAAATGTTGCCACACTGTCAATATTATTAACATTTACATAAAGCGTGACAATGCTTACATTTTTCTGAAATCAATTCCCAAACAAAGCTTCTTTAGTCCTAAAATAAGAACTAGCCCCATTACTCTTGTAAACAACTACCGTTGCCATATCTTCAGCAACATTTTAAATATTTTTCCAATCCACATTTTGAATTCGAATTTCATTTATTGATAACAAAACCCTAACTAAAAATTTCCAAGCCCGTTGCAGAAAACAGTTGCAATAATTGCAACCAAACTCGATATCAAAACGAGTCGGATACATAAAACTGAATTATACCAGTGCAGCCATACTCGTAACACTGGGAATATTAATGCACTTCTTTCCTATGGCGTCATATTTTTCTCAACGGAACCCTACAATCTGGAACGCTTCCAAATGTGACCTTAGGGCACTCGTCCAGAGCCTTGAGATAGCTCATGATGTATTATAGCTGTTTAAAAGCAAACTTTTACATTTGCTGACGTAATATAAAGAATATATTTTGCGACGAAACCGAAAGTTCCTTTATACTTAGCTTATATTATTATTGTTTGTACGCATATTATTTGTATAGAAAATACATGTATAAACAAATATATATGGTTGTAAGTGGTTGAGCTTGTCCCTGTAGCTCGGGACTAGAATACAACTACGGTATCATCTGCTTGTCGTAAGAGATGACTATGATGATTAAGGGGGGGCACGGCTGGAGTGGTAGCTCTATCCGTCCAGCCAGCCTGGTGAACTCTGGACCCTTATATTCCGATCCCGGTGCGTCCCTCAGAAGATCTTGTTTCTTTCTTCATTCCTAATTCAACTTACAGCATATTTACCGTACTCGTAATTAAAAGCGTTACAGAAACTGATATTCCGCATTTCTTAAACCATAAATCAGTCTTTATTATGAAGTCTTAGTAATATAATTGTGTATCCTCGCTTTTACTGTGCTCAAGCGTGCGGGTATCGTAACATATACTGGGACGATATCTTAAGTCCGCTTTTCAAAGTCCGCGGATCTGTCGCGTCCAAAATCCACTATTTATTAAATAAATTCTTCTGTATTGTTCCACCAGAGCACGCTTTGTTACCGATGCATTTAGCTTAAAATGTTTCGAAGTTTCATTCTGACTATCCCTGACCTACAAGATGACGTAACCCTGATTGGGGCTTTACTTCCTATCATGAGATACTGGCGTATTGTGTCATTATGTTGTCGACAATGAATGTTGCCGGAGCATCATTTGTAATAACAAAGATTACAGAATGTTAAACTTTTATCCTAATTTCGAAGTTAGTACCTACCTAATATGTTGCGTGCGTATCATGTTGCATTTTTCAAAGTTTAAATTGATTGCCGGAAATGATTGATTTTGAATAAGAAGAGTCTTTTATTCCTAAATTACGTTGTCTTTCTTTTTCGATACTTAAAAATGTGAATTTCAGTCAATGGTTTTCAACTCAATTAGAAGTGAATAAATATTCAAACTAGACACGAAGAATACAATAGAGAAATCACCATGAAGGAATGCAAAATCAAACATACCTAAAGCAATAAATTTTCAGAGTAATTTATAGACGAGACGGGCTTTCAATAAAAAGGATTACATTAGATTGACGTAAACCACAGACCCAATTACCTCATTGGTCTTTTAAGCGCATATAATCCCACGTAGTGGTCAACCACCATCAACCACATATCCTTTGGCTAAGGCAATGTCAATTGAAACTGTTTGTAAAAATTTAATGCTTTTATGATACTATAATGGTTGGATGTTTTTTTGACCTTTGACACTAGTACCTTCAAACGGTGCCCAAACAACATGGAAGTGACTCCGATTTATATGGGTTTCTTACTACATCAAAATCCCTTCAGTGGCCTCCGAGATGGCTTAAACGCCTTCTGTGACAGCATATTTCGTCAAATGCTATTGCCTTATTAAGATAGCGACAACTTTGATGTTCACAATCCGATGTACTCGTATTATCACATCACAGAGTGTTCACACTTTCGGTTTAAGATGACGCGGAAATATTGCGCGGGAACATGCCTAAGAGATTTTCATAATGTTTTCTAAGAGGCGTGAACTCTTGTGCCAGAGCAGAATGAAGATGCGCGATAGTACTGTAACGCGTGGACAAAGTGAATTGCTACGCCAAGAGCTACTTTCAAATTCACCCCGTCGTATCAGCACTAACCTATTTAGTAGCTTTTAACAAACTGGTAGTAGTTTGTTACCTAAACTTACTTCAATTAAATACATTTTAAATTAACCACTAACCTAAAATAACCTAACCTAATCTAACCTAACCTAACCTAACCTAACCTTACTTCAATTAAATACATTTTGAATTAACCACTAACCTAACCTTACTTCAATTAAATACATTTTAAATTAACCACAGGCTTGTCCGAGCGCCAATTTGCCTAGTTCCAACGCGGATAAAGTTAGACCGTTTTGTGGCGACCCAAGCTTTGGGGATGACAACGCCAATCGGAAATACTTAGCCCCTTCTATCACTCCAGGGCATACTTGTAGGTGTTTGTTGTTGCCGCATTGCAGTTATTTGGTGAATTTTGTGAAACAACGTCGTAACTTTTTCAATGCAAACACACAGCTACAATGTGCCTTTTTTGTTACTGTTAATCTAACATTACATTGTAAAGTTTTAAAATTGCGATTACATTCGCAAATTTTGGTCCATGCTATTCACATCTGTCTTCACTATTGCACCGCACATGCAATTTGTAGTAGAACTTGAGACCCGTTTTTCGAACAGGCCTGAAGCCTACATCTGCCTTAAAGTGGCTTATTGGAAACATGATGGATGTTTTGTGTTTTGACGTGTGTTTATTCAAATTCAAATTCAAAAATTTTTATTCATCATAAGGTACACGTATACACTGGATGAACGTCAAATAACTCGGT
>DWAV01001108.1:0-14785 GCA_018231305.1 Noctuana lactifera
GTGCGTCTTACTAGAGTCACTACCCCTCCACCGCGAACTGCTTACAATCGATTAAATTAAAAAAAAAACTATTAGTAAGCAGAAATAGCCTGGCAGATTTAGCTCAAATCCCAGGCTTCCTTATCACTGAAATAATTATTAATGTCATAATATGCTTTTCTACTTAATATTTGTATAATAATTCTTTTAAATTTGTGTAAATAAACGACTTTTCTTTTGAAATTTAAATTTTGGAAACGCAAGCTTGTGGCCATTCCTGGTGCTTACACAATTTTGGCTATGTAAATCTGAAAAATTGGTCTCTATTTTTCCTCACATTCATAATATTTTCATAAATATATTGCGATGGGAATGTCAGAATATTGATATTCTTAAAATTCTCTCGTAAAGATTCTCAACCCACACTGTAGATGGCCCGAATAGCCCTCTTCTGCAGAGTTAATATCGTGCTGACAACTTTGAAGTGGTTTTTTTTCGTAATACGAGTTATTTAATTATTGCATCAGTAACTATTATTAAACACGATTGCTTCTATATTGTGAATTTATTTTATCGTAGGGTATGTCACTCGTAATACCTACTCGTAACAAACACGTAACTCGTAAGAAAACCGTGTTACGAGTATATCGATACCAAACTCTCTCGATATCGCCCTACAACTGATGACATAGCTGATGTTTTCGGCGAATGTAGATATCGGTGACACGCGATCGGGCTTGGTAACCGATGCCGCGATGCCATCAGACACGTGTCATACGGGAACTTTGGCCAGAGACTGTGCGCAACCGGCGTCGGTGTCGGCTGACGGCTGACGGCTGACGGTCGCGAGAGACGCGGGCGGGAGCCGGACGGGTTCACAAACTTTACAAAATTGACTAGTCATTTGTTCTCATCAGTAGTCATCAGTGTCGCGCCCTCGCACCACATTTCAGCTACTTCAGCGTAAGATAATCTATTATTTCTATGTAACTAGTGATGTCTCTAGACAGAAATTGACGAGAATTCAATGGAGATGACAATTTTTTTCCATAATTATAATAATTATGCATTTTTAGGGCTTCATTAAAATATTAAACTATAAACTATAGTTTTTCAGTCACCAAGGCTACGCATTTTGAATGCTATTAATAGTATAAAAGTGTTGTTTTTAAAGCATTCTAGACAATGCTCAGTTTCCTGTATGGCCGTGTTGACATGACACTCGAATTACTCGAATATCTCTTTGCGTTTCGTAGAGACGTGTACGAGTAAGTAAGGAAAAGTAATTTATTGTTGAAATTAACTTCCTCGAACAGTTACAGAGTAGGAACATAAATGAGATTTAGAATAATATTTGTTGTGACCCTAAATAATAAATTCGTAGCCTACCCGTAGATCTGACGTCTCGTGACAATATATCGGGATGGGGTCGTGAATGTTAGAGAGAGTAATAACGGTTTTCGTTTTCGTCGATCATAGTGTCGTAAATGGCGCACGGCTCAACAGGGGTAATGCTCGAGGCCGCGGTCGGGAGTGAATGAGATAATGACAGTGGTCGGACTGCGGAGTTGCGGACCGCACCGTGTCGTTGATCGCAGCCGCCAGCGCCGGCCGCTAGACCAAGTGCCAGTCAGTGCCAGTGCTCCGCGGCGTCCGACTGGCCGCCTGTAGCCGCGCACCGCCTGACACCATCAGTGCCGCCCGCCCTACCTCGCGACGCACTCTAAACTCAAGCGCACCTTTTCATTACCAGTACGTAGATTTGTTATTAGTTTATTATCTTCAATAGAATTTTAAGAAATTCTGGATAGTTAGAAATCATTTCCTGAATATAAAATTCATAAAACACCTAAAGAAAAGATTATTTCAGGTAAACATTATTTTTTGATACGTCTCCTCTCCTGTATTGATAAATATAACTATTTAGATAAGACATATATATGTACTGTCGTTCACAATTTGTCTTTAATAAAAATCAGTAAGTAAAGAATAATAATATGAAAAAGATAATTTTTAATTTAAATAAAGCTCGGTTTATTTGAGGCTTAATTGTTTTGTAGAAGTACTTTGATACATAGCTCTTGATTGGTTGGTTTGCTTTATAAAGATTACTGGACCGGCTTCGGTGACCGGCAGGACAGACAACATGTAATATCTTCAAAACGACACTATCTGAGTCGAGTTCACGCAAACTTCTGCAAGTTTTTAAATAGCTCGTGCGCTTTACATAACTTTCGAAGAATTCGTATCCCACGTGAGTAACTTTGCTCGACCGATGATTAGTGCAGTTTTTTCGACATGTTTTTCATTCTTCTGCTTTCCTTCGAAAGGTTATTTTCCTTCGTATCGCCATGAGGAGAGTACGTACCTATAATCAATTTGATGTTCTAGTAACTTCTGCAAAAAGTAAAACTTTTTATAACAAATTTTGATATAGATTTATAGAATTTACATCAATAAAATTACTGGCTACAGTTTTACATAATTCTTATGTATAAAGATATAAATAGTCCGTGTCGGATATCACAGAGTATAATGTTCCACGCTGGCTTCTGGCGGCTTCTGGCCCTAGCAGCGAATAGTCTATAGTACATGTACATTATTGTACATATACGAGTACGAGTACGTATAACGGGCACAGCCAGGCAAGCACCAGCTATTCCGGTAATTTCATTTGCGTGTAAATCGTTTTACAATAATGTTTTTACTGCAAGCAAGCCCACTCTTTTTTGCTTATTGCTGCCCAGGAGCAAGCGTATACGCACTGCCGCTTTTAAATTTTGCTGACAGTAATCTTACGAGTTGTAAACTGTTTCAATTGTAATGTACTCGTATTTACATACACTTAGTATGTAAATACATAGAGTACTCGTACATTAGAGTTACAATAATTTTTTTTATTCAAATTTGACACTCGAGTATGCCCTATATTAACAAAATACGTATTTCAGGGTTTTTAGCAATACACCCCCAGCCCACACAATCACGGCTATAAGCCAGTAAATACGTAACGTAAACACGTGCGAAGAACAGTCTCAAAATGGTGATTTTTAGACGTTTCATTAATGAAAGTCAAATATACCACTCAGTTGTAATCACGTATGTATGATTATTATTATATAATAATAATTTATCTACATTTATTATACATCGATGTATAATAGGTAGATACTCATAATGTCACCCTCAGGTCGCAGCAGTCTCCGCCAGCGAAACCGGCGCACATCGGAGTCTTGTTACTTATGACATATTTTACCTCGTTACTCATTCACACTTGTCTGATCGAGTCGCCGCTGTCCTAGCAAATTATCCGCTTAATTTCACAATGTTCTGGAAGTATGGCTACAAAATTATATCTGACAACCTGAAACATACGAGTAATATTAAGCGAACTATATAACTGATAATAAACACGTTACGAATTTTCCTGTAAGTAGTTGCACGAGTATTACACTTAAAAGGGAAAACCTCCATCTCAACATATATGTTGTAAAAAGTATTGTGGTAACTATGATCCGGTGTCTTGTCGTGATGAGGTAGCCTCGTATATACATTGTTCAAACGAATGTCGTTCTTTTTCTATCCAATCACAGTACCTATAGCATATGGAAAAGTTCTCTTTATGAATGCCGTTCTCGTATGAGTGTAGTTCACTCAGATGAAGAGACAAAATACATATAATTATTATTACGGCTATAACCTGCGAGTTATTTTTGTTCTTCTTTTTTTAACTACCACTTCTAGTGACCATCGCCATTGGTTGACGAGCAGGTATTGCCAAGGTAACAATAAACAATTTGCCGGTTCCAACAGGCTAGTGGCAAGTGCCGAGTGGTGGAGAGTGAGAGGCGAGAGCCGAGAGCTGTGCGAGCATGATGGACGCCGAGCAGTCGGAGACGATGCGGCTCCAGCCGCTGACTGACTCCACGACTAACTCGCCTGCGATACCTGCGCCAAAGTGAGTTTTTCGCTCAACTCGGATAGATAGACGCTGGAAAATGTTAACACCAAACAAACAAACATTATTAGGCTATTCTAATTATGTCTCGTTATGATTAGGTTATCTAATAAGGTTAAGTTGGGGTTACAATAATAATATATTATTTTTTGAAAAATGATATAATGTTAATTTGTGAATGGGTTATTGTACCTACACTTAATAATTTTTCAAATGTTTGCAAACTGATGAGTTAGATTAGAAACTAACAGTTTTTACAATGTCGCGGTGACATACATTTTATCGCATTTTGATAGTTTTTAAACGACTTTGGCCATTCTTATTTGAGATTAATTGGTGACGAGTAGTGTTGCTACGAGTACTCGTATGTGCAGGTGCTTCTAACGAAATTGTTTAACTCGAAACTGATGACTTTAAATTGATATAACATCATGAGAGAGAATATTTATAACGTAAAAAGTATATTTCGCTAACCACGACCTTCTACAATTCTACCTAAATAATCACTTCTACCTAAATAATCACTTCTACCTAAATTGTTTATTCAATTTTATTATGGAAAATATGGAGTGAAATGAAATGAAAAGAAAGTATTTTATTTGTAGAAATGTGGGTACATACTCGTACTCGTAAAGTTGTTAAGGAAACATTCTAGTGCTTCTACCAGTACGAGTAGATATTACGAGTACATGGAGAACCAGCAGCAGCATGTATATGCAGTGCATGCATATGTATGTCTTGGGCATAAAGATAATATTTTCTTCTCTTACTACTTAAAAAGGATCAAACGAAATTAACGACAGAACAGACGTCCTTTACTCGTATTAGACGAACGAGCACTAAGTATCTTCTAATACACACACAGAATGTACTCGTAGTGTAAAATCTTAATTTATTATCTTTTTATAAAAATGGTATTTTCTTAGTAGGTAATGATATATAAATCATTTGCAGGGACGATGCGGCCGACGATTACGACCCACACTTGCATCGCCAGCTCGACAAGCCCACAAAGTAAGTTATAATATAACATTCATTTGTCTATTGTGTATATTTATAGCTGCACTTGTGTTCAAATCCTATTAATTTTAAGATCTATTCTAAGTTTTCAAGTAGCGCAAACCTACTAAAGAAAATGTCTTGTACTGTGTGTTTCTTTTATTATGCCAATGTTACATGGCACAGCGGTTACCAATAAGTCGTTCAATAGGTGTTAAGTTTCAGATTTCCAGAAATACACAGTATTTGAATGCGTGAAGCGTACTGGTAGAGATAGGGGCTAGTGGCGACCACGATGCGGCCATCGTAAAGTTTTCTTCTGCAACCATAGACCGGTTGCATATAACAGGCACCTATCAGATCATCAGTAAGATTAAGGGCCAAATTCAATATGTCCTCGTCAACTGTTTATTGCACGTTCTAGCTTTGATTGTTTAGAAAGTACGAGTACAGTGAGTATGAATAGTGAATAGTTGACGGATGCGTGTTGCAGCGATGTCGAAACACTGGTTCACCTGCTGAAGTGCAGTCTGGGCACGGGAATCCTGGCGATGCCGCAGGCCTTCGCGCGCGCCGGCCTCGTGACCGGCACCGTCGCCACCGTGCTGGTCGGCATCCTCGTCACGCACTGCCTGCACGTTCTCGTCAGTATACCGTCATTACGTCATTACTTTATTTTCATTTTCAATATATTTTATTGTTGAAAAAATACTTAAAACATTATTCGTCGTAATTTGCTGTTCTACGAGTACTACTAAATGTGTGTGATTGAATAAAGTCATAAAATCATCGTGTTTCAAGAAGGGGTGAATCAACAGTCTTCAAATACGAAGAGATGAGATGATAAATAGGAGTTACGATAAATTACATTTTATGTACATCCTTAGTTAAAAGTATATAGTGATTAGTATTTGAGTATGTGAAGTAGTCGTGTGAGCAATGTCGCGCAGGTAAGGTCGCAGTACCTGGCGTGCAAGCGCGAGCGCGTGCCGCTGCTGGCGTACCCCGCGGCGGCGGCGGTGGCGCTGCAGGCCGGGCCCGCGCCGCTGCGCCGCCTGGCGCGCCCCGCCGCGCTCGCCGTCGACGTCTTCCTCGTCGTCTACCAGCTCGGCATCTGCTGCGTCTATATCGTGTTCATTGCCGATAACATTAAGAAGGTATTCACGCACACTCAACTTTTACTCACATTTATTGTATTACGTATGCCTTCCACACTTTTTATGTCCCACTACTGGGCACGGGTCTCTCCCCACAACTGGAGAAGGCCTGCAGCATACTCTACCAGGCTGCTCCAATGCGAATTGGTTAGTGGCCAACCCGTGTTGGTTTTTGTCAAACCGCCCAAATAGCCTCCGACCAGGTTTTTTAGGATCTGATATCTGTCGATAACAACCGGTACCGACGGCTTAACGTGCCCTCCGAAGCACGGACGCGCGCATGTAATTTGCCACTAGCGGTCACCCATCCGAGTACCGGCCGCGCCCAATGTTTCTTAACAATGTGATCGCTTGCGATCTATAATACCATCGGGCTATACGCGCTTCACTACGTGTACGAGTTTAAAATTTTAGAAATGTAAGGAATGCCCAACGAAAAAATAGCAACAGAACAGATTGTCAGTGCATGTAAGTGTCAGTGTATCCCGTATTCGAGAGCAATTGTTATAAGAATAATCTTCGATTGTCCGCCCAGATGACGAGATTGATGACCTCGAATAGATGAAGCAGAACAAATAAAATTGCGACTGTCGGAACGCAACATGTTAATGATGGTAAATGCGGCGGATCGATCGCAGCGCATTGTAGGTCAGGCGTAGGGAGGCCGATAGGGCAACGGGCGCGGCGACGGCGTCAGCGTGTCGTCATCGGCAGCCGGCAATTGGTTTAAGTGGGCGGGCGTCAGGCGAGCGGTCGCGGAGGCTCAGCGCTCAGGTCCGCCGCGTCGCGCTGTCGCACGTCAATAATCATAAGCCGTGGCGCGCGTCCGCCACCGCGCCCGCGCCCGCGCCGCTCGCACGTGACGCGGCGCGACGCCCACGCTACCGCGATGCACCTACGACGTCGCGTCGTCACTCGACATGACCCTGCGCCTTTATTTATACCACTGTTAAATCTGTTTTCATTGTTTTCAGGTATGCGACCCTTACTACGACATGAACGTCAAGCTGTACATGTTGATTATCTTAGGTCCGCTCATCGCGTTCAACCTCATTCCCAGCCTTAAGCTGCTGGCGCCGTTCTCGGCTCTCGCCAACGTGATGACGTTTGTCGGTCTCGGCATCATTATATACTTCCTGGTGAGCGGCAAGAAGCCGAGTCCGGAGAAAGAGCCCGCGCCGCTAGACCTGTGGGGCTCGCCTGCGACCTTCCCATTGTTTTTCGGAACAATCTTGTTCGCGCTAACTGCGGTCGGAGTGGTGAGTATCAGTCTGTGACTGACTACGTACTTACCTACTATACCTATACATAATTTTAGCTTCGCGATACACACCTGTGGCAAAGCAGTTTCTTTTCTATATTGTCGTTATAGTGCGAATGTTCGTAATATTACAAAATGTACTGTAGTTATTATTTAACGTATTATATGAATACACGAGTAGGTACATGAATACAGTAAAGGCTGGCTTTTAATGAATTAGATGAAATAAATGATAAGTATATAGGTAGGTACCGAGTAGAGTACAACATTGTGTGGCCACCAGTTAACCGGAAGCGCGGTGCGGGAATGGTGATTGCAGGTGATAGCTCTGGAGAACAATATGAAGACTCCGAAGTCGTTCGGGCGGCCGTGCGGCGTGCTCAACGTGGGCATGACGTTCATCGTGCTGCTGTACGTGGCGATGGGCGCTCTCGGCTACGTCTTCTGCACCTCCGACTGCAGCGACTCCATTACGCTCGACCTTCCCCGCGGACCGTCAGTATCTACTCCGTCGCGTCACTAATATGTCTTTATGATACGGCACTGCCTACGTTTATTAACTCTTAACAAGTGAACTCAAAAATCTATGGCCCAAACAAGAACACTAATAATTTAGGTAGATCTATACGAGTAAGTATTCAGTTATAATTATCTCGGATCTTTTGACAAATGTAAAATTGATCAGCAAAATATTCATTTTAAAGAAAAGACAAACTTCAAGAACACCATTTATAATATTTAACCTCCACTTCCTCAGAATCTGTTTCAATTGTGCGGCTCCTACTCACGCAACAAGATGATTAGGTACCTCTTGTCGTCTAGTTGAATAATAGTAGTATTGAGAGGAATGTAGGAGGCAGCAGCTATCGTTTGATAACATGTTATAAATAGATCGGACGAGGTTTAGACGTACGAGTAGACCTGCTCCGTGCTGAGTGAGAGATCTCGTGAACGTTAGCGTCACCAAGTATCACTCAGTACGATTTATTGGGATGAATGGAAGAAATTATTGTAGTACCTACCTACTGTGAGCGAGAAGTATGAGTGAGACAAATTACAATTAATGTTATTTAATGTAGTTATGCGGGGAATGTAGGAGTAGCATTTCCTTTAATAGACAAATTAAATGGTAGTCACTAACCCCATTATATAGACGTAGGTGACGACATATGTAGTTACCTATTATAAGTAATACTTACTCGTATTCAGCGCGGGAACAGCTTCCAGTGACGCACAGCGCACAAGGCTAAACAACCGCGCACTCTTAATGACAATTGAAAATTATTAATTGCTGTTCCGCTTGAGGACAATACTGCTATTCGCGTAGGTAAATAAGCAAGGCTGTGGTAGATATGATCCGAGATGAGTCAAAGGTCTTATTTCCCTCGCTGCCTACGTCAATTCAGTGACCACTTCCTGCTACAAAGAAAGTACGAGATCGTGATTTGTAAGTCCTGACCAGTTTAATTGAACCCTTTCAAAGAGCTTATTGTTTTATAATCACAGGCGTAACTTCAAAATATAGGGCTTGGCCGTTTCACTACCGACAAATGGGTGTATATGGATTGATAAAAATGTAGAGTTTTTAAAGTTAGGGCTTGTAGAGTTAGAAGCTTGGCTCTACATGGGATCTGAGAACTTTTTAATAGTACGAGCTATATGGTTTCGTCTTGGCAACATTTTACATAAAATTGTTTTGGTTGGATTTATTCTTTATTTACCTATAACTGGAAACTTATGAAAAATTAGGCAAATGAGTGACGATGCATATGTTAATATACCCGTAGTTACTTACTTTTAGAGAATATGTGCTTCACTCATATTCATTTAGTCATTTCACAAGGAAATACATGTATTATTTCTTCCTATTATAAATCTAAGAACTGACATTCTACAATTACTTGCCATAAAAATAATGGTCCCAGTTGTTGTCACATTGTATTTGTTTGTGCTCGATTGCTATTTTTATTTGATAACCGTGGAAAAGATACGTAAGTTGTACTGTTTTCATAGAAGCCACACATTCCAATTCCATGCACATGTCTCCAGGCTGGCGACGAGTGTGATGGTGATGTTCGCGCTGGCGATCTTCATCAGCTACGGGCTGCACTGCTACGTGCCGGTGGAGGTGCTGTGGCGCGGCTACGTGCAGCCGCGGCTGGCCGGCGCGACGCCTGCGCGGCTGCGCCTCGCCGAGTACGCCCTGCGCGTGGCCCTCTGCCTACTCACCTGTCAGTTCATCGTAAAACTCGTATATCTCTAATATTTCCCTCATATTATATTTAATTCGTTTCTCCACTTACTTATTAAGACGCTTAGTGCATTAGTGGATGTTCTGCTGCCACTTTTTCCTTCTTAATATTAAAGATTTAATGGACATTGTCACTTAAAAACATTTGCAGCACCAGATCTCTTACATAGTTTCATACTTACATTCCTACCTACCTATCACTTTTCTAAGCAGGAACAATTTATCTACCTTAAGCATAAAAAAGCGGTCATATAGAAGGGAAAATCATTTATGGTAGTACCTACAAATAATTTTTCATAAAATTTACTTGAAACTTGAACTCTTCTCTTGAATTTCATAACATAGGTAATTAATAATATATACCTTCCTATGTATATATACATTTCATTATATAAAATGGGGTTAAAAATTACGACGTCAATAACTTTTTGAAATTTGAAATATTCCTTTGTACTCGTATATACGAGTACTATTCCAAGTCTAAAGCCATTATGGTTTTTTTTTCGTATTTATTCCGTACCTATTTCTATTCTTTCTATTACTAAAACTTGTAATAGCTACTACACCTATTTAAAAACATATTATGTTTCAGAGTAGGCTGGTGTAATAAAATAAGGCCCTTATAATGTAGGTATTATAAAATGAAAGTGTTTGCAGTCATCCTGGCGGTGGCGGTCCCGCGGCTGGGGCTGTTCATCTCGCTGTTCGGCGCGCTGTGCCTGTCGGCGCTGGGCATCTGCTTCCCGGCGCTGATGGAGGCGTGCCTGCGCTTCCCGGAGCGGGCCAGCGCGGCGCGCGGCGCGCTCTTCGCCAAGGACGCGGTGCTGTTCGTGATCGGCGTGGTGGGGCTGCTGGCCGGCACCTACACCGCGCTGCTCGCCATCGTGCGCTCCTTCCAACCCGGCGCCGGCGGCGACGGCGACGCGGCCGCCCTCAACGCTACCGCCTCTTGAAACTTATCCTTCACTTCCCTGTCGACCTCTCATGTTAGAACGGGCTACTACGATCTCTCACAGCATTGTTGTAATAATCTTACGCAGACATTTGTGTAAAGGAGATCCGCTGAAAGGTTATTAAAACGCTGTTGTTTATGAGATCGTAATACCTAACCCCCTCAGCTCACCTCAAAAAGTGCCTTTTTGTAACACTACTGTAACTAATTCGTGTTCACCGAAGTACATCGAATTTCCGTTGACTTTGCGAAACAGTTTCCAGCCTGATGTTGTGCTAATAGATAGCTATTATTACTATGAGATGTTAATTTGCACTATTTTGCAAAAACATAAATACTTATTTATATTTTATGCCAATAAATTATAGAGAACGAAAGCGGTAATCATTTACCGTTTGTGTAATAATATATTATGTACCTTCTTTTAGTATTTAACATAATAGCTAGAGAAATTATTATTACCTATTGCATATTGTACAATGTATTTAATGTACCTAATATATAAAACATTAGAGGCAAATGTTACCTCACTGAAGCGTACGAGTATGTTTTTTTAAAATCTCATTTATTATACGAGTACCTATAGTACTATCATTTCTGAAGTATTAGCAATTACATATTATGTCATTCCATACCACATTCATTTGACTCACAATACTACAACACCATTAGAGATTAGATGTGAATGTTTATAAACAAGCTTTTATTTCTTCGAGTTTGAAATACCTCCACCGCTCTCGTAGGCGCTACCCTCGCTAGCGAGCTGCCTAGCTGTTCTGCAGTGTGTGTGTGTGTGTGTGTGCAGCAGGTGCCGTGGGTGCTCTGCGATGTAGATATTATTTAAGCTAAGCCTAAGTAGTTAATCTTTTAAAAAACAAAATAGTAGCACGTAAAATATTGTAATTGTAAAAGTCTTACAGAGAGCCAATAAACGTCTACAAAATTAAAGTTTTTGTTGTGATTTGTACCTGAAATAGTTTATATGTTTGCATTAAGTTTCAAAATAACTATTATACTAACGGTAAGAAGGAGGTCATTATAAAGATCACGTGCTTGGTACTCAAGTGCCTACTACTAAAGTGATCACTTCAGACGACACTAGATTAGATTAATGTTAATAACGCTTCACACACAAAACCCCACACTCGGATGCCCTGTATAGGTACCTATTTTTTTATTTATGTAATCTTGTATTCGTATTTACCGTAGTCATTATTTTGCTTTCCATAGCTGTCTTACAATAAAGCCAATTAAAAATTGTTAAGAACTACGCTGTTCAAAGTCCAAGTGATATTAAATATACAACTATGAAATCGATAGCTTCTATGTCATAATATCAAAGTGATGCCATTGGATGCGATAATTATCGTGTATCATCACAATATTATATTATGGTGTATTTTTTCTAAGGGCCTTAATTTATTTTTCAATAACTTTTTACACTCACAGCCTAACACTAGGATTCCCTGTGTCCTGGGTGGCCATTTTACATTACTTGCTTTCTTAAAGTCAAATTGGTTTATTAAATATTATAGGTATTTGAGTACCTACTATTACTCTATTCTAGACTGCGTACTACTGTGTAGGTAGTGTAGGTGCTAATGACGAACAGTTACATCGGCTCATTGAACACGGATATGTTCGCCACAGCTCTCTGCTATCATTATGCTAATATATTATTGCTTTACAGTCTAGAAACATACCTCGTTCGTTTGAAAATATGAAGCATAGGATGTGTACATATATCTAAAGTATGGGCAGCAGTTAGGACTATCTGACTCCGCCTCCAATAATTCGTAGAGTATTAGTAGTCACCTGAATTCTGCTTGAGTCTCCGCTCCACAGACGATTGATTAGTGATGTAGTAGACGGTGGAGAAGAAGAGGGAGATTCATCGATCCATTCGTTAATTTCTCGTCAGATATACTCATATTCTGATGGTTCTGCTGTTACAAAATGTAGAAGGGCGCAGGGGCCGCAGCGGGGTGGTGAATGAAAGTCAATGTTGTGCAAGGTACTTTACCACGATTTATTACATAAAACAGCGTCAGGAAATGTAACGGCGGCTCAGTAACGTAGGGGGCGCGGCGAGCTCGGCCGCCCGGCCCTCGCAAATAAATAAACATAAATACAACAATTAACGTTTATTTCAATCCATAGAACCATATAAATCAAAATAAAACGACTACTCGTACATGTAAATCAATATGGTTATATGTCGTTGCAGTGCTGGTGTTGACATCGAAGGCATAACAGATGGAGGGGACGACATCAAAGATCATCGACAGAGGACGGGTGGCACGACACACGACACCGGACTCACGCTCGTCGCGAGTGCCGGAGCGCCGGAGCGCCGGAGTGGCGTGTGTGGCGTGCATGTCGCGTGTGTCGCGCACCTCGAAAGCCTCTAGTGCGTCTAGCTCATACATCTAGTGTGTGTAGTGCGCTCACGACTCGCACACGCTTCACTAACGAGTGCCTTACTTCTGACACGTGTATACTATATAAGTATGTATGTATCGCTTATGGGATTTTGCATCATTTAATGTATAACTTTAACAAACAAGATGGAATATCAAATGCCGGCCGTGCGGCCGATTAACATTAAGACGATTAAATATAATATCGTTTGATATGAAACAGTGCATTTCAAAAGTTCAACCGTCACACCTATAGTATCCCTCACATGTAAACCTTTATAGAAAAAACATCTTATTGTTCTCGCTTTGTATTCATAAAATACTTTCAAATGCAACAACTTCTTAGTCTTAGTTCATAAACATTAATTTTATTTCAATTCAATAAACATTCAATTGACTCATTTATCAACGACAAAACCTACAAAAATATATTATAACAATAGCACGTTTTTATTTTTAATTGAGTGAGGAAACGTCCAGATGATCGGAGCGCGGGCGGGAAGCCCACGGCGCGCCTTGGCGCGACTCTCTTTATAACTAAACAAAATTAAATATAAACTTTCAAAAACGTTAACATCTACGGCCATAACAAAAATAGACTAATAACGACTACGCTACGGAATCTACGGACTACTTATACTATCCACTAAGTAAAGTCGAAACGAAACTAGTGTTCGCTCACTAGTTGGCGACGGGCGCGGGTGTACTGCGAGCCGGGCGGAGCGGCGGCGGCGGCGGACCGGCCTAGCCTAGCCTAGCCTAGTATGTACAGACCGCCGTCGCGCCCCGCCACCGGCCACCACTGGCCGCCACCGGCAGCCACTGGCCGCCACCGGCCTTCGGGCTCGAGCGGAACTTTGGTTAAGATTCACCTATTAAACTAAGTAACTTACGGTAACTGTGATATCCATTACTTCTACCATAAAAGAACGTAATGTTTACATAACTTACGGCATTCGATTCGCCGATCGATCTACGCGACGTACCTTAAGTAAAATAACAAGATATTAAACATTTCAATTTCAACCAACCAGCTGGGGGACCGATCGGCGAATCGATACATAAATACATCTTTACAGGAAACAACAACATCCGGAGTGCCACGGGGAGGGGATGGGGAGGGCGGACCAAAGTCACAGCAATAGTTTCATATAGCTAACAATACAATACAATTAGTCAGTAGAGTACATGTAAACCGAATATTAAAAGCTTCACAAGTAGATGTCAGGAGCAGGACGTGTGCCCGGAGCGCGGCGGCGCCCGCCACCTGCAATCAGCACAAAGCACGCCGTCAGCAACTCTACTTCTCACTTCGAGACGTCTCATTACATTGAAACTTTGCACATGTATCAAGGACCGATAACAATACAGTAAGGGGGTGCGTGGAGGTAACTAGCTGATATTCCTGAGAAGGTATCAGTACCCTTGAGTTTGGGTACTGTATATGAATCGTCTCGATTTATCGATATCAAATAGGACTTAAAAATTGTTTTTAGACCATAATCAAACTTTACAGGCTATAGTAATGACGTTTCAAAGTGGGTGAAAATCACGTTCAAAGATTCCGATACATACGAGTACATACAAATGTAATGTAAGTGAACGTGTTAAAAGTTTGAACAATTCAAGTGGTTTATTGTTTTTCACATACTATTATGTAGTAAGTACGTAGTCAATGCACGACTTCTAGTTAGTCAGTAGCTAGTGGCTGTGCCCAGGAGACAATACTCCAACCAGGGGGGTTACTCCCGAAAACGTTTTGGTTTTGATTTTGTTTCTGATTCGAATTCGATTTTGATTCGAACTCG
>DWAV01001109.1:0-14784 GCA_018231305.1 Noctuana lactifera
AGGCCTTTTTTTCCTGATTCCGAATATATATATAACTCTATTTCACAGAAAATGTTAGTTGTGCCCTTTTTCGGTAACACGGCAGTATAGCTAATAGGCATAGAAAAATAAAATTTAATCGACCACCTTTAATAAAAGTCTAAAAAGACCAAGTAAATTTTGGAGCAATTACGCGCAGACCAGTTGAGATGTTAAATTAACAAACTTTGCCGAAAACAATTTATTAGAACGACAATCTCGATGAGTAAAAGAGGCGAATTTTGCGAGGATATTTCTTGGTCGAGATAGTCTATTGTGGAAAAGATGGGTTAACCGCCAGCAGCAACCCTAATTGATATCAATTACTCGCCGAAATCTCTTCGAACGATCCCAACACTCTAAACGGCGCACTCTTTGGCAAAGACTTAGGGGCAAAGTTAAACTTCAAACTCAAAATCTTCTGAATTACCTACCACGATATATAATGAAACTTGGAAGAACTCACTAAGTCTTAGTTCATTTTATGATGTGCATTTAACGTAGGTATGTAGAAGCGAGCTTATCAGGAATGTAGAGCAGAAATAAAAAAAAATTGTAGGTTTATCTTAAAATTAAAACAAGTAATAAATTAGGTAGGTACCTACACTATGGTAATAAAATACAATTATGTGTTTATATAACAAATACATTCGTTTAATAAAACTGTGACGTTTGCATATCATTAACTAATAGATGGCGCTACAAGTCACGAAATTTACCTATTTATATTTAAACTAAAAGGTTACGTAGTAGGTAGGTAGCTAAAAAATATAATTTCTCTGACTAAGGGCTGAAAATAATAATCGAGAGACATGGAGGGAATAATTTAAGCTCTTGTTTTTATATTTTTGTTACGGAATTTTCATCGATGGGCAACCGCTAATGTAAATAAAATTCCGCAATTTCTTTTTTTGTTAATTAGAATCGATAATTATGTTTTAACGACATAAAGAGATGAAAGAAATATTTAGATTTAGGCCAAGTTAATCACGCAAATTCACATGTAATCAATAACCCACACATTTTCTGTCGGAAAAGTGAGGACGGAATCGTTTTTCAGTGTAACGCGGCGTGTCGAATTGATGTGCAATTTAATGTTCCGCCGCTAGAGAAAAATCGAAATTACTCGGCATTCCTCGCCCTGAAGGATTTCTTTTAACTCCGCCAGACATCGGCGGATAAATGGACAGATGCTGCCTGAAATTGAGCTTTGAAAAATTGTTCGCGATTTGTGTAAATTCATGTCAAGCAAATGGATAGCGTTTATCTCTGGTTTAAAATAGTCAGCACTGGAGACTGAGTGCCACAGAAATAGATATACCTACCTACTGTTGAAATTTATCTTTCGTGTCTTGTACCTACTTCTAACTATCTAGGTAGATACTTAGCTGCAATTTTTAAGCGAAACCAGAACAATGTGTTCCTCCAGACAATTTTATTCTCACGTTTGTACAATCAAGAAATTTTTTTAATGCAAATTTTAAAATTAACCCCATGTAAGTAGGTATACCTACCTATTGTATAAATACGCGCCAGTAAACCAGTTTTATTCACACAAAAAAAAATACAAACAAAACGTTTAGCGACTAAACATTTGATTAAATTAAATTAAATTAGTTTTTAGATTTCATAAATATTACATAAATAAATGAAATAACAAGAATGTGCTTTAAAGATGTGTATATTGTAAAAAGTGATAACAATATATTCGATTAAAAAAATCTCACATACTTAGGTATTTATATGAGTTTTATCAGGTTTCATACCTACCTACTCAATAAAAATATTTGAATGAATCTAATACAGTTTATTTTATTTTATTTTAATATTTCATTCGAATATTTTCATTAGTAGATCCAGTTGAAATACCAACAATTTTTTCGAACACGTTATCCAATTAATGCAGCAAACCACTCTGTGTTATTAAGACCAGTCACTAACACGACGTGACGACATACAACACTATTCAAATGAATATAGAGTAGTAATACTTAAATCATTCTACAGGGTAAATAATTTCGATTGGAAAAAAGTTTGACATTAAAATTATAAACAAGCAGTTGAGAAAATGGAATGAATTACATAAATTTAATACAACTAAAAGGTACCTAAGTGTAGAGAGTACGATAATTAAGAGTAGTTACTCGTATAAATAAAACGGAGCATAAAATAAGTAGTTCTATTTGCACGCCCTGTAAATATAACTTCTACATAATTTGGTATTTAAACATACAACAGGCGTATTATGAATTTTTTTAAAACCAAACAGTTATCGGGCAACCAAAACCCATTATCATTCAGAGAACTCGTGAACCTAATTGGTCAGTATGTATGTCACGTGTCTCTCATTGGTCAATTTAGGTGTCAAGTATCCGCTGGTGACGTAAATAGAACGACGTGAAGAGTTCATAATAAGCCCGATGGTAGGTAGGTACCTAGTAACTGCCTAACAATTTGTAAAATAAGTATTTTAAACAAATAAATCTATAGGTATTTACACAAATTTCATGTATATAAATAACAGTTTGACAGGAGGAAGGTACTTTTAAAGATCACTAAAAAAGAATTGCTGTAATAGTTGTCTATACATAAAATACTAGGTTTACAACTTCATATTAACTGAATTGAGTGTTATGACTCCAGATAAATTTTATATAATGTACTGAATCGAAAGGTAGCCCATATGTTGTTTTATCTAGATGTAAAATATAACCGAACAAGGCTACACGTTTCTATTTTATAACTTATCAACTATTACTATTTAATAAATGTATGAATTATTTATGAACTTAAGACACTTATGACAGAATAACAAAGTTACTAATACAGAGAGTAAAAATATAGTTTTTTCTAGGTACCTATGTACTTAAAGTTTAATGAACACTGTTTATGGTAGATAGTAGGTGACGCTATCAGAATCTTAATTTGTAGAAAGTCAAATTATTAAATAGGAAGGTACATTCAAAACCTAATTTTAACAAATAAGTGTAGCAGGTATAATGTAATAATCCAATAAAATATAGAAATACCTATAGTTATCACATTTGAAATTATACTTAAAACCCTGGTCCTGGGTTTAGTTTTCTTAGATTACAAAGATTTAACAGATCACAGACCCAATCGATTAAATATTAAAGGCACAAACTAGAATTTTGTAGTCAAATTTATTAAAAATAAGTAAGATATTACTTAGATGTTACTTAGTATAATTGTAATTGTAGCGACTTCTGTAGTTGCCCAAAAATGGCAAGTAGATTCCTGTCAACCAACCTTTGTTCTGGTTTAAGCCAGCATTATTATCAGATCTGACAACTAATTTGAATTGTATCATGAGAAAAAATTACTTGATTTACAAAAAAAGAACCATCCTATAAAAAGTTCAGCTTGTGCAACCCGAAATAGGTTTTTACATGTTCTTTTTTTCATTTTTGACACAGCCACTTAAGATTATATTTTAGTAGTATAGAAATATAGACTAGAATACAATATAAAATTTTTTCGTAAGGTGCCTTTTAAGCTCACAGAAAAAATAAATATAACATAGTTTGATTTTGATATACCTACAGATATTACAGACATCTTATTGACAATGCTTTATTATACCCTAGTTATTTGTCAGACTAGCGCATTATCACTGTATAAGTTGATAAGTGACTTTATCTTAAGAATGTATTAATATGATAGATTAAAACACAATAAATGAAACAATAAAATATCCAAATTCGGCATATTCACAAAAAGTATATTATTGCTTTTTTACAACTTCAGTACTTTTTCACAAACATCATAATGCTAAAGGTGCAGACATTCATTTAAACATCTCACTTGTGATATTAAAAATTGAACATTAGATATAATGTGAATCTTAGCCAAGATCAGGCTTCGTTTAGTCTAACAATTTAACAAAACTACAAATCATAACAACATACAGACATTTTAATAAAAATTTGGATTTCAAGATAAGCACATGTAATAGCAAATTTCGTAGATGGTAGACTTTACAAAGTTTTTTCCAGGGAGATACCAAAGCTGGCCCTCATAACCCACTGTTAAGTAAGTCTTATGACAAGTACTTAAGTTGCAGTTGGGGTTCATCTTAGCCCTCATGATCTCAGATAGGTCTTCTCACCTATATTGCGCTTGCTACTCATAAATTATAGTTTTATAACTATATTGGTATAGACTGCCAATAGGCATCAAGTCAGCCCTTTGTGGTTTTACAATAAAGCATAAATAAATAAATAAAAAATATACACAAAAAATGCAATGACTACCAATTTGGAGTAGTGTTATTGGCTGAAAAGAAGGCTAACTATTTTAAATGTGCCATATTTACAAAACTGAAGAAAAAGTTTTCTGTAGACCTATTAGATCAGTTTAGGGTGTATCTTTCTTGTTTCAAATAAATATTGTACTATAAAAAACCAAACTGTTATTAAATAACTAAATATCACGAGCTACAGATAACAATTTTTGGTGATATCAATGTAAATAAAGAACCAAACCTTAATTATGCAATCAAAACTTTAATGGTTCTTTCTATGGCTCCCCTACACATTGGACAGCTTTCCAAATCCTTAAATGCACATGATTGACAGCAGCACATATGGCCACAAGGCACAAAAACAACTTCAGATTTTTCGTCCATACATATGACACACTCTGCTTCTAGAGTATTTTCTGTTTCATTTGAGTTTAGCACTCCTGTACACTTCTGTTCATCATCCATTGATGGAGCACTTGGCCTTGAATAGTTTTCATTCACTTCAATCACTTGGGCGTTGTGGTTATCTGTTTTCGTCCCCACATAAAGATTGATTGCTCTTAAAATTGCTTCTCTATCTGCTGTCAGTGATACTCCACTTTCCTTCAAATCTTTACCTGTAATGTTGATTAAAGATACATCTGAAAATAGAAATGACACTAAAAATGGCAGACAATGGATTACTCCTTCTTGTAAGAGGAAATTAGCAAGGAGTGGATCCAGTGACTTTCCAAGGTTGAGCAAATTCTTAGGGGCGGAGTCTATTAACTTCTGGTAACTTTTAAGCCAAAAGTCATTTTTAACATCTTCTTCGGCCTCAGCTTCTTTTAAAGTATCTATCAATTGTTTACGCCTTTTGCTTCTTTGTTGAAGAAGATCATCCAACAGATTGACTAATTTTACTCTCTGGTCCAATAATTCATTGTAATTAAATGCAATATGCATCTTTTTCTTTTCTTGTTCTATCATACTAAGTCTAGCGAGATGTGAAGAAATTAAGGATATCTCTTGGTTCAAACTCCAACTCCTTGCATCAACTCTATCAAGCAAAGACGAGACAACAGCCTTTTGTATATCTTGATCTTCTAAAAGTTTCTGAACTAAAATAGTATGTGACTCATCCTTTGCATTCAAAAATTCAGCCAATTTCATTGATCCCTCTGATTCCTGCATAAGAACACTTTGTTTCATATTGTTTAGGTGATCTTTGTAATGTTGCTTTGAATGCTGAATAGAATTATCTTCCTCTATAAGTTTTTCCATTGCTTTTAATATATCTGTCTTCTTTACATTGTCATAGTTCTGCCTTGCAATTTCTAGCAAGCGATCGTGCTCAGATTGCTCATGAGCAAGTTGCTGTTGAACTACTTCAGGTTTCAAGCGATCTGAACTCATAAAATGTGTGATTAAGCATTCAATATCTTTTTCATCATCCTGAATATCTTGCAAAAGTCTCTGTCGCTCCATTTCTCTATTTTCATGAACCTTAGCGATTTCATTGTCCAATAGAACTTGTCCTTGTAAAACTTGACTCAAAAATTTTTCTCTTTGTTCTTGATGTTCTTTGTGTATTTTATTTTCTTGTTCTATGATGGCAGCCTCTTGTTCTTCCCAAGTAATTGTTTTCTGCCTTACAAATGGATTATGTGAAAAACTTGGATCTTGTGTATTAGACAAGATGGATTCTTCTGGTAATGGAGGAGTATACTCAATATTCATGTGATTACAAAGATATTTCATTATTTCAGCAGTATTGGTTGAAGATATTTCTTTTGGTGGAAATAAGAAATTTTCTCCATCTAATTCAATTGACACTAAATTAGTAGCCAAACATAGTTCTGAACAAAGCTCTGTTAAGTGTATATTTCCTTTTATATTCAATTTTCTTAGGCATTTCAAACTTCCAATAGATGGTGGTAAGCACTTTAATTTATTCTTGGACACATCAAAAATTTGTAGATGCTGTAGACATTTTATATTGTCAGGTAATGTTTGAAGTAAATTATCTTGGAGGTATAATTCAGTCAGATTTACCAAATACCTAAAATTACTTGGCAGGTACGCAAACTTATTGCAACTCAAATTTAGAATCTTTAGTAGATACAAATCAGATAGTTGACCACCTCCATCAAGCGTTTGCAAGCGATTAGAATGGAGGTACAAGTTTTCTTTTCTATATACCTTGCATATTGAGAATATACCGGGTGGTAAATGTCTGAGCTGACAGTCAGATAAATCAAAGTCGGGCTCCGGAGACTCCTTGGCAAGATATAATTTCCTGTCTAGTTTGATTCTTGCTTCACGATTATCCCGAGTGTTTCTACCAAACAGAGACATAGTTGCCCGTTGAACATTCGATACAGCACAACCCATTAAACAAAAGAACAAACATTTAACAAAACTAGATAACTAAAATCACTTTAACAAAATTATCTCTATTTTATCATTATCACCAGTGAAAAACAACAATTTATTTCCATTCCATTATTTCCATTTGTCTTCAGTCTTGTCATTTTGTCAGTTTGTCACCAATTGACAAAGCAAGTGTCACTGTTTGTCACTGTCAGTGTCATCACGCTTTTTATATTCGAAATAGGCAAACAAAATTCAAGACATCCTTACATCCTCTTGAGGCAAATTAAGTAGGTACTTTATTTTTATGTGTAATGAAATAACTACTAGATACATATATAATCTTATGCATTTTTTTATTTATTTAATAATACACGTAATACGATGAAGAAAAGCAGAAAAGGAAGTCTGTAAAAAATTTAAATACATTCATAACTTTCATTTTACTTTTTTTTATAGGTTTTAATTTTTTTGCCTAATATTTTTAATGTAGGTACCTATTTTTAATAGGATAGGATAGGATAGAGATAGAACCCTCATTATAATTATATTGGTGGAAGAATAATACAATCAATAAAACAATTAATAATAAACGTAACAATTATCTTTATTCAATTAAATACTTGAACTCATCAACTGCCTATTAATATTATTAAACTAGATACCTACCTCCGGCTACCTAACAGGCTAGTAAAGAGGTATCATATGTACTACGAATTGTTAAAATAGCTAGAAACTCGCTTTACTTACTATACGAAGGCATGTACCGAGGGAGACAGGGAAAGGCGCTGCCTATCCTGGGTGCATGAAATTCTTACTTATTGTAGTTGGCATAGGGTATTTTTTAAATTTTTTATATAATGGGAAAATTTATAGTTTGCTTGACACTGATACCTGGCTGAGCTTCTATAATTAATTTTTTTTATATCCTGTCTTGATTTTATTTAAACATAGATAAATCATTAAAGCAATGGACATAATAAAATGCATTTTCTATCACAATTTAACTAATCATTATTACAGTTAACTTAGGTTAAATCTTCAGATTTTAGTAACAGATTAGGTAACTACTACTACTAACGAAATTTTTTTTTATTAACCTACTTATCACTTATCACATAAAAAAATACAATGTTAAACAACAGTAATGAAATAATTTAGATTACGGTTTTGTTTGACAAATATTTTAAGTAAACTAAGTGTTATTTTGTAGATAACTACTTAAGTAAATAGTTTTTTCATAAACGGTGCCCAGCTATGTGGAAAAAAGTGTATAGGTAAGTATACTATCTATTTGACTTAACTTATCAATTTATTTAAGAAGGTACGTTGTGATTCCAATAACGGTTTTGATGTGGATTAAAATCACCCCAAAGAAGCCGAGCTTCTAACTCACAAACACTAAATCTAAGCACCCAATTGTTAGACAAACAATACCTATATAGCTACATTATGCTTTATCAAAAAAATTCTGTCTTTAAAATATTTTTATTGTTCAGGTTCATCTTTTCTATACCATTTATGTGTCAATGGAACTGGAGCATCGAATAATAAATAGGGGTTTTGATTGTTTTTTTCCGAGCTATGTACATCGTCAGAAATAACGTAATGCCGAACATGTGGGTTCACAGTATTTTTTTCTTTTTCTCTTACAGGATCATATGAGAACGACTCTCTGTCGTAATTTTGATTCGGATTTTGCTTATATCGATTATCAGTATACCAGGTTTCTTTTATAGGAATGTTTTCTAATGAAATATGACCAACGGAGTCTGTATCATTATTTTGAGATTGACCGGAAAAATAATTGAAAGGCGACTGGAATTCGGGTACATTTACTTCATCTGGGTTGTAATAATATTTTCTTAGTGGATATATTTTCTCGGAATCATCTTTTGCAAGTGAATCATGCTTTTGCGGCAGGAAAGAGACGAGCTTATGTTCCTCATCGTGATTTTTATATAGGTTTACATTATGTTGAAATTCTCCTGTATCAGGTTTCTTATAAGAATTATTGAGAGAATCTTTTGTATGCATTTTAGATGACATGAAAATTTCATCAACCTTTACGATTTCGGGTTCTTTTTCATATTTATATTCTGGATTCATATATTTACTGTAGTTTGGATTGAAACTTGTGTATGTTGGAAAATCATCACGTGTAATTTCAGTCATTTTCTTAAAATAATTTTGCATATCATCATTAGCTTCTTCCAAAAATACATTATTCATAATCATTTGACCTGTACTTGAAGGATTTTTGTCATTTTCTCCATGACTAACCATTTTGACATCTGTCTTACCTTCATATTCTTCCTGGTCCTTGCCTTTGATTGGTAGAAGAGATTTACTTGTGGGTATATAATAGTTTTCGTTAGCTGACGATATACTTGATACGTGAATCATTTTCTTTTCTTTTCTGCTTCTTTCAGTAATCGACGGCGACATTGCTTGCGGCGCTTTACTAAAATAATCAAACATATGAAATTTTGGTAAGGTACGTAACCCATACAACTCTACCGTGGGTTTTAATTTAATAACCACGGTTTTACCTTGATGATATCCTATTCCATGGCCGTCAAATGGTTTATTTTTAGAATTTTTCTTCATAATAACTGGTTTCTTTGGTGTGCTGTCATCATCGGAATTGATAGCGTCGTTAGAGTCAGCGTCACAATACATCTTATTTAATTTTTGTGTGTCCTTTTGAGACAGTCCGACTCTCTGACCGATTTCTGCACCTCCCTGCAATTTATAACCCAATTATAGTGCCTAACTGTAGCCTGCTCGTGATATTTATAGGTAAAAAAATTAAAGGAGATATTTATCTGTAACATTATTATACCTACCTGTTTTGGTACTAGGGTATCCTGACCGTTCCTTGAAAAAGCTTTTCTACTGTAATGCAGAACACTCTCGTAATCATAACCGACACCGAAGTCCGAAACAGCAAATGAATTGTATTTCCGAAAGTTATGTCTCGCCGCTGAAATATCACAAAATAAATTGAACGAAAGAAACAAATTACTAATCCTTAATACTCATTACTAAATTACACTTGAATAAACAGGTAGGTATGTGAAGTGAAAAGTGGGAGTACTATGAGAGGCTAAGGTAATCAGTACCTAAACAAACCAACAATACTTACGTACATCTACATTGGAATAGATATCTACTACGAAGTAGGTACGCAATTTGTATTCAGCTTAAGCAAGCTGGAAATGCATTCGGTCACTACCGTAATTTCAGCCTAAATACCTCTACTAACGTTATAAACTGTTACGTGTGTATCTAATTACAATATCTTACATTCATAGTAGTTAAATCTTTGCAAGTTTAGTCTTGGAATGCGGAGAATAATAAAAATATTTTTAATCACCTACATGTAATAACCGGAGCGTAACTTGGTTACATGCCGCTTATAGCAATACCTAATGCGGAACGGGTATTAATCTAATTTTATTACTTAATACTATTGTAAAATAACTTACGTTGGACAATATTTTGCCATAGCACGTCAATATAATCGTCTCTATCTGGACTGCTTTGCATATGGTAGAATCCAAGCGCGTGGAGCAATTCGTGCACAACCGTGCCGTGTCGAAAACATCCCCGTCCGACCGGATGTCGCCCTGATAAATTCAAAACTTGATATCCACCTTGGTACCCTACTTGAGAAAAACAACCGCGTCTGCTGCCCTGAAACATGAGTTCATACTTATTTACTGTATGATAAATATAGAGACAGTTTGATATACAAGTGTTCCATTTATAGTATTCTTCTGTTTTATTTTAAATTTTAGTTATTTATGGATAAAAAATCAAAATAACGAAGTCTATACAAAAATAATGTTAATGCTAAAGTAACGTTAACTGATTTCACTTTCATAAAACAGGGACTAATAAAATATGATATGATAATAATAATCATTATATGTAATAGTGAAAATTACCTGTATCACGACAGCATCACGGTCTCCTTTCTGGTATGGCTTAAATTTAACGCACGATGCTTGTACTAGATCATCTATTCCCTCCTGAATTGCTTGTACTTGACCACTCGCTGTAAAAAATCGAAAAAATCTCTATCAATTTTCCAATTTTTATTCGTACTGACTGCAATTCGATCGCTTTTGATGCGCTCTTTTTTATCACTTGAAAAGCAACAACGGTCAGAAGGTCGTTTACCAATCCGATAAACCAACCTTCAAATCTCTGAATTTAGTGGGTTTATAACTGATACATTGAAATGTATCGCAAGTAGTTAATAACTATAATCACCTAGACAATTATTTACCTCGGTCCATATTAATAACTTAGTTTTAAGATCGCAAATCACGGTTTTAATCGAACCTAACTTATAAAACGTCATACTCACAAAAATGTTCCTTCTGGATATAATAAATGACTTCATTGTTGGGCCAGCGCTTTGTGCTGTCTTGAAGTCCATTTCTGGACAGTCCCTCAGCTACATCAGCAACAAGCAGGCGTCTCTGTCTTTCGTTTAATATTAGGTCCCCTTCAAATTTACCGCTTTCTTCCCAAGCGTTATCGGACACAAACTCATCTTCATCATATTCATCATCAGGTCCCTTACCTATTAATATGCATAAGCAACAATGTAATAGTAAGTTTAAACATAATAAAACTAAAAATGATAATAAATAATTCCTATCAGCTCCGAGTACCATGTGTGCTAACTTTAACTCTTAACTGCTATGGTCTTAGGAACGTTATATTAGGTATTTTGTGACAGATAACATAGTTTTGTTAAATATTTATGTCGTCCTAGATGCCTGTCTAGGAATTCAGCAAAATTCGCGGTTTATGCGCGACTTAGCAAATTATGAATTTGTTTTACGCAATTTTTATGTGGTCTTATTTGTTTTAAGTGTATTATGCGGGTGTTTGCATTTTGCATTAACAATTTTCTGGTTTGCTTTACCTTATATTCACTGTACCCAAAGAGAACGTATCTTTTTTAATATGAAGTTAAGTAAATTTTCATACACAATACTTATACACAACAGCAAGCATTTTATTTAGTTTCATGAAAATGAATCATCATCGATACGGGAATATTGATTAGGTAACCTAAATATGTACTCACTTTTTACATTAAAATCCAACTGCGATGTCATTTCAAGAAAATTGCTAAAATCTTCTAGTTCACTTCGAGACATAGCTAAACACTTAGTAACACAAATACTAAAAACTATCACTAAATTAAGCCTCTGCATTTTCAACACTAATAACAAAATGTATAGCTAAAATAATAATAAATTCCAAGATATAAAAGAAATGCCGGCAGTTTTATTCAGAGCATGATTTAAAAAACATAAAAATCACATTGCGATCAAACCTCAAAGGTAACGGACTAAGTAATGCCAATTTTTGCGCTTTACCGCAATGTTTTTTCCAAACAAAACCCATTGGTGCGGCACGGGAATTAATATAGCTTTGGATACGACCATTTCACAAGCTACTCGCCCGCAACTGCTTGGAGAGCGTCTTGCGACAGCGCCCGCGCCGGTGTCAGCAACGAGCAGCTTCCCTTTACAAATTCGTGCAAGAAAAAAATTGCTAAATTTACTGCCCGAGTTATTCTGTCATTCAATAATAGTATGATTTCGGTAATACTTTTTTTCACCACAAAACCTTCGGTGGCCTAATTCTGTAATTGAACAGGTGATTTGGTTAAAAAAACAACGTACGCTTGTTGGCGTAACTAATTCGCTTCAGTGGTAGCCTGAAGGCTAAAAGTTGTAAGTATTACAATAATTTGTTTGTCAAAAGGTTCAAGAACATTAGATTCACGAAGTTATTTGTGTCTATTCTCTTCATATAAGTACCTTCATAAAAGAAATAGTCAAAATAATATTACCTACAAAACTATAGTGTATAATTCACAAAAATCACAGAAAGTACCAATGCCTACCTTCCAACGCGATTGTCGCGTCGTCGGGTGTACAGGACCTATGAGTCGATAACACAAAACAGTCAATACACGCCACATACAAATTTGATTCGATATACATTAATCACTAAATTTCATTGTAATTTAGTTCAAATCAATAAAAAAAATTGGTCATAATGTTTTATTGTTCATGTTACGTTTGGACACCTTAGTAAAAGTATCTCAATTGACATAGTTTAGTCCGATCCCCTATTGCGCAAGAAAACTATTTCCTATTATACAGGTAGCTTGGAACAGAAAGCAATTAATTTTCCACAACATTTTAATAGAGTAACTTAAAGCCTAAAAAAGAGAAACAAGATGAAAGAGGTACAAATGGTATGATCACAAAAACTTATTCTACTTAATTTTTTGTATCTTCGGTTTCTTCACAGTACATTTTATTCAATTTTTTAATGTCTCTCTCAGATAGACCATTCCTCTGTCCAATTTTAACGTTATCCTGAAAATTAAAATTCATTAGACCATGTTACGATTACTAACTACAATTGTCGGAAAACTTTGCAAACTGTTATAAAGTTATAATAAATTGGCAAAGTGATAACATTTTTAGTTCTTTTCAATCAGTAGGTCGGCCTAAAAATATAGAAATATTGGATAAATTTGTATCTTCATAGCTCAAATTACGTGTAAATAACAAAATAAGTAGTGCGTTTTGATCTGGTATTATATTTTTATAAAAAAATACCTGTAGAGGAATAATAGTTCTGTTGCCGTTCTTTGAGAACGCAGTTTCCGGATAGTGCATCACACTGTCATAATCGTACGGAACACCAAAGTCCGTCACAGTATCGTTTGTGTACTTTGCGAAATTATGTTCTGTACCTGAAATAATAAATACTATGTAGATAGGTATTATTGACAAGATAGAGAAGAAAAAGTTAATCTCCTTTATAATATGCTAATCATGCAAAATTTTTATTAGGATAGTTAATTAGAAACAGGCCAAAGGAGAAAAGTATCTGAATCAAAGCATTCAGACAGAGATGTTTATAAAAGCGCTCAATACCGAAATTCTTAAATTTTTTAGGTTCTAAGTTCTTTTGTAAAGTAATTTAATTCGAAAATTAATTCTGTGCTAACTGAAGTTCATCTACAACAATATTTAACCTGATTTGATATTCTCCCAGACAATTTCAACAAAGTCATCTCTATCATAAGTGCTCTGCATGTGGTAGAAGCCTAACGTGTGCAACATCTCGTGGACCACCGTGCCGTGCTTGAAGCAACCCTTGGCAAGGTTCAGTACTTGGTGAACTTCACCCTCCTCTTCTTCAGTGTTAAAACCTACACTCGAAAAACATCCGTTGGCTGATCCCTGTCAGTCAAATCAGAAATTTGTAAGTATATTCTATAATCCTTACTTACCTACTTTCTTTATACATACTTGTATTTACTAGTAATTTTATCAGCACGAAAACGTTAATGCTCCTATTTTTATATTTTAACTGAGAAAGATTAAAAACGAAGAATAAATATTTATGAAAGAAAACAACTTCAAAAAGGAAATATCATAAATAATTATGGATATTGCTTTGCTTCGGGAGATGTGAACATTGCGTAACCTCAAACATGCAGAAAGTAGTCAGTTCACTTTCATTACGTTTTCCAATCTTCTGACAGGATATTGTCCTACTCACCAAAAACTTGTTTCCGCGTTTAACAAGTATCGAATCATTTAAAATACCTACGCTATTACGAGAATGCAAAAAATAATCCTACCTATAGATTTAAAGAGAGGTATAGACTTGTAACATAAAATAGGTACAGATACAAACATTTCAAATATTCATGTTAAACCTTTTTCAACTTGTATAGCTTATGAATATTGTATTAAGATATTGAACATATTATTTTGAGCGCGATTTGCGTCTATACACCTATGGAATTCCTGGAATTCCATACTACTTGTACTTATAATTATATCCTCCTTATATACTTTTTTATCAGGACATAAGTGCATTTGTAACTATTGGACTCACCTGGATGATGACCGCATGTTCTTCATCTTTCCGCATTCGAAACTTTATACATGTCTTGTTTGCAATATCTGCCATGCCTTCTTCAATCATCTTTACTTGTTCTTCGTCTGAAAAATAACTATTGTATTAGTAAGATAGCTACAAACCTGTCGTACCTATCATGCAACATGGTTGGCAACCAACATCATTGA
>DWAV01001110.1:0-14782 GCA_018231305.1 Noctuana lactifera
TCAAGATTATCTCATTTTGCCAATGAAGTCATAGGACTAGACCTTACAAGAGAGTAACGCGTGTGTCGCGGCGGAGTCTGCACTGCGCATACGTTTATCCAACGCCTACTCTGGGATTTCCCTAGTGTGAGGAGACTAAATTAAGAATTTAAGTAGTGTTAATACACACAGTACACATGTTATTCAGTATGTTTTGAAAATGTCATTTTTGTTGTACTATTAATTAATTACTAATTAATTATTATTAAATAAAGCGTATCTCAGGCTTTATCTAAAAAAATGGTTACTAAAATGTATGTAAACCAAGTCAGCAAATAGGTACTCCGTTTCATCACATTATAAAAACAATTGAAACGCTAGGCAACACTCAACAGGTCCCATACAATTCAAATATACCTATAAATTTAACTTATTAATATAGAAATTGACAAACAATATGTAAACGTCCTATGGGTATTGGTTTATTTTTCGAAAGAAAAATACCACGGAAATACCTACCTATATGAAGAATATCTGTGTCATTTCATATACTCTGTATTTCTGGAAGCATTCTTAATTAAACGTAGTATATAGTATAGTAGTAATATAGTATGAGTCAAATTACTCTATTGATGTAAAAACTACATATTATGGTATCAAAACAATGTATTCATAATGAATGTCTATGATTCACAAATATAATTTTTGATATAAAATAGATATCTGTATTTAAATTGACCTATCTATTGCCATTTTTCAAGACATTCTTAATTCAGTACTAATTCTCAAGTTAGTCAGGTATACATTAACAAGGTAATATGGATACCGTACAATAGAACAACAGTTTTTCTACATCTTTTACTCTTAAAATTTTAACAATGAAATGGATGTACAGTGAAGCACGTATGTACAATACGCGAACAATGCGCGCGTATCTATATGGAAGTGCGACTGATACAAATAAAATAATTATGTATTTTTACAATGAATTTTGTACTACATGTTATTAATTTAAGAGTTTTGAAATTCTATTGCATCAGCCATACAAATATTTAATGTAATATTTAAACAACATGCACAATCGAGTGCCTTTTGGAGGGATCCTTGATCACTTCATCGAAGAACGGGCCAATATTGTCTGGTAGATTCGGGACTTTACTAAGGAATTGTTGAATGGAGAAGTAATAGTCTCTACAAGTCCAGGTGTCATCGTGGCCGCCTCCAGGCAGTACAACTATCTTTTTAACAGTAGCACTACACATCATGTAAAGCTTCTTAGCCATCTCTGGTGGTACCAGCAAGTCATTGGAGCCACACATAACCAAGGTAGGTGAGGACACAAGTGCCATTTTGTTGAGAGACATGTACTGGAATAAAGTAACATCATGGAGCAATAAATATTCATCAAGTGATGTCCAATCTTATTATGAATCAGACTGTTTATAATGTTGTTCATTTTAATACTCAAGTCAGGAATCAGGATTCTTCAATGTAATGGTACATAAAGTGTAATAAATGCCATAAATTACCTTATTTTTGTGACAAAACATTGGCAGCCATTTTAAACATCTCCATCTTAATATAATTTTTGCCATATCTGGTATACTGGTGAATGTGTTTTCCACTACAACAGCCCACACTCTGTTTCTGTACTTTAATCTTGAAGCCAAATCTATGGCAACAGCTCCACCTGTGGTTAAATATGCAAAGGTATAACTTGTATTAGCCCAATATCAAATACTAGCGACCCGCCCTGACTTTGCACGGGTGCAATGCTGATACTAAATAAATACACTACAGAAAAACTGTGAACGTTTATAAATATAAATCTTCCTCTTCAATCACTCTATCTATTAAAAAAAACCGCATCAAAAACCGTTGTGTAGTTTTAAAGATTTAAGCATACATAGGGATATAGGGACAGAGAAAGCGACTTTGTTTTATACTATGTAGTGATAGTGATAAGGTCTCCTCTCAAAATATGAGAAGGGTTTAAGTCACAAGTAATACATTTCAATTATATTCAGTATTAATATGAGAACTTTTTTAAAGTTCTAATGAGCAAGCAGGCCACCTGGTGTTAAGTGGTCACCGCAATCCATACGCCGGACTAAGAAGGTTGAAATAAATAAATAAATATTAACTTACCAAGAGATCTGCCAAATAAAATAATCTTAGTGCGATCAATGTCACTTCTTTGCATGATAAAATCAAATGCAGTTTGGGCATCAGTATAGAGACCTTGCTCAGAGGGGGATCCGTCAGACATTCCATAGCCTCTATACTCAACCATCAATACATTAAGATTAAGCTTATGGTACAATCCAGAAACATTCATTAACCTGGAGAAAGTAAATATTTTAATGCTTGCATTTTGGAATATCGCTTTCTTTTTTTATTATTATCAAATAACTGTGACAAAAGAATCTCAAAGAAATCCTTAAAAATTTGCATTAAGTTATTAACATTTAAAAAATATTTTTAAAACTTCAACAAATAATGTTAAATAACAAAATAAATAATTAGTAATCTGGAGATAATGAGAGCAGGTTCATTATATCCAGATTACTAATTATTTATTAACTATTTTGATAACTACATTTTTAAAAACTTACCTTTGGCCCATATTGCCTGCATTGCCATGAAAAAAAATTAATGTTGGTCTATTCTTGCTGTTATTAGTTTGTTTTACAAAGTAAATGTGAATTTTAACTCCATCTTGCCCTTTAATTTTGTAACTTTCATAAGGCAACTTAAAGTTACTTGGCTGCAGTATAAACACCCTTGAATCTGGGGGATCATTTGGGTAATATAGCAACAGATCTTGGGCATTATAAAGTACCCCTGAGGACAACAAAATGTTTTATCAGTTATTTAATGTACAATACCTGCTATTAGACAATTATATTGAAGGGCACATAGCCCTGCTCGTAGTGTAGATCGCAAGCAATCTTTCTGATTAAGCAAATGGTGGGCACTTAAGCCGTAGGTCATGGTTGTTATCAGCAGGTAACATTATTAAACCTAGTCGGAGGCCCTTTGATGGTTAGTCACTAATTAGACAATTAGAGCTGTGTGTGTATGCTCAAGGTATTCCCTGAATGTGACGAAGAAATCATGGTAATGATGATAAGTACTTTAATATACCAATATACCTGCGAATCCTACCGAGAAAGCGGCTAACGAGTGTAGAAAGCCGAAACTCCAAAACACAACTATGCTGAACAGCAAAGTCACAGTAGACACGATCCACAACCTATACAATATTAGCCGCAATATATGATACATTCCTCTGGAAGTTAATCGCTACTTAAGAATAAAGTCTGTTTGATCATCCCTTCCCATTACGACCCGTTTAATCGCCGAAGATAACTAATTAATTATCAACTGACGATTCGTTTCCCACCATTTGACAAGCTTTTTTATAGGAAATGCTGTCTGTTTACTGTAAACAATCCAGTCCCAGAGAGAAACAAATATAAATTAAACACTTCCTCCGTATTCTGTTCTTAATTACAATGTGCTGGTTTTAGGTTATTGGCTGTATTTTATTTACTGCACTGTTTTACAAATTTTATAATTTTGATTACAAATTAAATAATACAAGCACAAATAGGATGCACCTATTGTATAAATGTATATATTATGTATGTGCAATTTTTTGTATAGACCATAGACGATACACAGAATACAGTACAGACGTATAGAGTATAGTATAGTATACTAGTTATATATATATATACTACCACTAACAATACCAACCAAGGGTATATAACACTACCTTATATTATTGTAAAGTTTCATTAAAATCAATTCAGTAGTTTTTACGCGAAAGAGTAACGAACATCCATCCTAAAAAACTTTCGCGTTTATAATATTAAGTAGCATGATATAACAATTATAACATGTATAATGTATATAATTATAATAATACCTACTATGTGTCAGATAGACACTACTCTACTCTACTAGTGTCCTCTGTCTACGAAACTCATCTACTAAGACCACGTTCGGACGAGCGCTTTCTCGACTCTTACACGCGTTAACTTAGGCTTATAGAAATGTGAATTGTTTGTTGTGATACTCTTGGTTCTATTTAGAAGATCATTACTAGGTACACTTTTACCATTAATTGTGTCCCTGCTCGCATAGAATAAAACTAGATACATGTTTTATTACATTTCAGTTTATTGTTTCAAAATTAGAACAAAAATTGCAAAGCCAAAAATATATAAATGAAGTAAATATTTTTACATAATTGTGATAAAAAACAGTAATTATACACAACATAGCTGATTTGAAATTTGGAGTATTAATTTATAAATAAGTCTTAATCTACGTTACAGAATATTGTTCCCCAACTATAACTTCAAATAAAATATTCTGTTTGATGTATGTACTTAATTTCAAGAATATTAAATAATTACAGAACAAAACAATAACTGTATACCAAATTTTCCAATAAAATATACAGCAAATTTAAAAATCTAATCCCTTTTTTGTACCTGATTTGTGATTAAAACAACAACACAAAAATGTTTTTGCTTAAACTAGTAGAAACTAGAAATAATCTACGCTTATGTTAAGACAGTATCAACATAACAAGCTGCTTTATATAAAACAATGTTCCAAAATATAATCTTTTAAATTTAATTCCTCCTTTAACTTATGAAATAATGTACCTAGTGATTGTACATTTACACGATTTCAATTACAAAATATACTTTGTATAAAAATGCGCATAAAAGCAAACGTAAAATTGTTGTAATAGTTTTATTAAAATTTCAAATTATAATAATTCACGTCCATTTGTTTTTAATGATAAATGAATACATCTCTTGTTGCTATAGGTATAGGCTACAAAAGACAATCAAATTCATCGTTAATTAGGTATAAACTGGTTCACAATAAATATTCTTTTATCTTGCGAGGTCGAAAAAGATTAAATATTTATAAATATAATTTTGATAAAATTGTAGAAATACAATGTTTTAAAATGGACGCTTTGTTGTATAATTAACTAATTATACATTAGGTACTCTTTAATACTACTCTTATAAACCTATGATCCAATCACCAAATTGAAGTAGTTAGTAAAAATAAACTGCAAAAGAAGAATGTTAATTTTATAAGGATTTCATAGATATTTTTATAAATCTTCATTCTACTATACTGCAACAGATTTACAATGAATCAACGCTTATGCACGTGGTTTAAACAATGCACAGTGTATTCGAGTAATGTTGACACGTTTATATGAAATATTTAACTAAAATATTTATTAAATAATATATATAGCAAAATGTTATAATATTTTTAATTATTAACTATTCCTCCTAAATTGAGATATGTATAAAATGTACCAAATAGTAATTGTGATAAATGTAGTTCTTAAGTTACTGGTAACACTTGCATTTGTGAATAAATGCAAGTGGTAAAGTAAAAGTTAACAGTGTTGTAATAATTACTCCCAGCCTATATGGTGCTGCGAGATTATCTATTTATCGATGAAATATTGCCGGTGGGCGTTTTACATTACTTAAGGGGCTTTATTAGGTTATTATGCGATCTATTTACCAGAACGTGAACATTGAAAACCCGCATCACATTGCATCCCGCCTTACAAAAAATAAATACACTAATTCTCACCTAAAAACAATCTTCACCAAAAAATAATAAAAATGAAATCAACTATCATAGCAAAAAAATAAGTATAAGAATAATATACTTAATATAACAACAACATTCATTTATAATGTAATACCAATCTAAAACAATAAAAAGCGCATATAATTCAAACCTGTTTTTCAGATTTAACACCATTATTTAACTTTTTGTATTCAACAAAAAGGTCTTGGACATCTTTAAGGGATCTTTCGATCTGTTGCACGAACGCTGTGGAGCTCTGAAACCGAAATTATCAAGACCTTAATTAAAAACGGATTATGATTACCTTAAATACTATTTATACTTACCCTAAAAAATCCATTTGGAAGCTGCATAAACACATCTTTAACATTTTTATTAATATTTCTTATAATAAAAAATGCATTATGAATATTATTAGTTCAGTTAAACTGTTATTAAAAGCTGTCACATAACCACTAACAGAATAGACCTGCTATTTGAAAATCATCTAACTATGGGGCATATCATATGGGTGTCTAATTAGTAATATCATAATGTAGTGTATGTATACACATAATTCTTAGCTTGATTAAAAGAAATCTAACGCTAACGAACAATTTCTCACATACTTTAATGTGGATAACAAATTATTACATTATATTTATTATGTTATGTATGAGTACATTACATTTAATAGACTTTTGGTTAGGGTAGAGAACGCGATATGCTTTGTACATTCTTTTGTGTCCTCTTCCCAACATAGTGTAGTGGATGAAAATGAATAGATTTATCTTAAATTATATTTACTTACAGTGATAGGACAACTTTTCTTGCTAGACACGTGGAAGAACAGCATGTCTTCACCTACAATGATGTAGGAGACGCCGTAGCCGTCATCCGCCACCGGACCGAAGCCGCCGCCCGCGCTCACGCACTTCGGATACTTCTTCAAGTCCAGTAGGTTAGTCTGACCTGTACAAATGGGGTAGTTGCGTATAGTATACACGCAAGTGCTGCTCTCCGCCTAAGGTACGTGAACGGCAGGACGGGAGCGGGGACTCTCGTCAATCGCACTCTCGCCCGTCTCACAATTCACATACCTCGGGCGGTGCAAAACCGCCTTATACTTTTTAAGGCTGTATGTAAAAATGTACTGCTTACCGTGCGGAGTCTGACTAGTGGAAAGTCGCCAGGGCTCATTGAAGACCTCTTGCAGGAAAGGGGACTCGAGTTCGAGATATTTGGAGACGACGTAGAGGCAGAAAAGGTGTCGGTCGATACCGCGGCCGGCCATAGCGTCTTGGTAGCCCAGTTGGTGTCGCTTGCTGGCTTTCACGAACAGCTCCATACGTTGCTGAATCTATTCAATTTTTAAAACAATTAAATATAATTTTTTATTTAAAACTCCACCAATACAGGAATGGATGAAATTTGTGATAAAAAAAGAAAATAAAGTTAAGATTAAAAATCAAAGATCACTTTCACATTTTATAAGATTTGTAGGGCACTTACAGAAGCATTGGGGTCATCCATAGATTTGACCCATTCGGAGCTCTCTATGGTGCATGAGCGCACGGTCTCAGTACGGCCCTCGCGGAACAGACGAGTCATCGACGCCTCGTACGTGAGACAGAAGCGGCCGGCCGTCCGGTAGTACGTCAGCTGTAGGATTAACTGGATGAAAGCGTCCGGGGATACGCGGCAACTCTTCATGAAACCTGCAAATTATCTTACTCAATTGTGGTGTAGTCTTGACTTGGGTGTACTGAGGGGAGAGGATGGCAGGGGAGAGTTTTCAACGACAAGCTCACCTCCCTGGATCTATAATATTCCTACATAATTGTTGGCATAGGGTAGTTTCAGATCTCAGAGCCTCTGAGTCAAACCATCAGATTTGCCTACTCTGGGTGAAAACCTAGGTACATCATGGGTGTAGAACAATATAGGCCTATGACCAGCCGATTAAATGAGCAAGGTGATTCAAATGTTGATTCAAAGGTAATTCAAGGCAAGTGTTACCTTTTCCATAGTTCTTGTACATTAGTATCCTCAAGTCGACATCTTTAAGTAGCTTTTGTGCGACGCAATATGAAACGTCAATAGATTTTAGTAGTTCTTCGTTGTTGAGGTCCCATTGTAATCTGGTCGGCGTTGGGGGCGGGGTTTCCACTACGCCGCGGGCATTTCCATCTTCATCGTATCTATAAAATGTTATTATGATCATCAACGAAACATAAAATGTATAAATGAATTTTCGACAACGTTCAATTTCGAAAACGACTTTCGTAAATTAGCAGCAAATGACAGTACACTCCACCTGATGTTAAGTGGTTACTGCAACACATGGACAGCCACATTCAACATCAATTAGCATAGAACTGCTATCGGAGGTCGCACGTGGATGCATTATTACTTATGAGGACAGAACGACTTAAATAAAATGTCTTCAGCATCCGCACCACCTCAACCGAAAACACGATATCTTGCCAAGACTTGCTTCAAGGCGGGTTAATGAGGGTACATATTGTAATGTAGCAATATAAATAAAACTACATACCCATACTCCAATTCTGACCATATAACGTGTTCCCACAAGTGTCCCATGACCGGTGCGTCCGCCCTAAGGAATTAAAAAATATGTTACATTTGAATACAAGAAACAAAAACTGCTTAAGAAAATAAAATTTGCAGCACATTTAACTAAAAACTAGAAATATATGCCCTTACTACAACATGGATTCTTGGGTCATTATCTGTTTCCTCTCACCTCGACCTTTTTTTCTTTTCTTTCGATCGCACTGTGGAGTTTGATTTTGCTTTGCTTACATTATAGACAACCTTTAGACATGTTCAAGTTCTCACGTAGCAGCCACACATCGATCTATACACGACACAAATAAGCGTAATTCGACTGGTTTCTTTTAAAATATCAAGAATTCTGCGATTCCCAAACTATTATGGAAAGCATTGATATTGACTACTATGGGAATCCCTGATCTTGAACATTAATAAAAAAACTTACCATGTATGTTCGGTGTTGAAGCCAACCTAGAAATAATAAGAACGACTTGATCAAAAGTGGTATGATTTAAAAAAAAAGAAATAAAATGAATTGAATTTGAACGTTTTCATACAAAATAATAAATATTTAATAATCAAAATATGTTCTTATGTGTACACACGTCTATATTAATCTAAAGGTTTATTTTCACACTATTTATTGAAGAACTAATTTCTTTTATTCTCTTATTTTTGCATTTAGGTCTATAAAAATGCATACAATTGATTTACTTACGAAACCATTGGTGCTGAAGCAGAGATTGAAGGACTTGTCAAACCAGCGGTCATATCCTTTCCCGTGTAGAAGCACCCTGCCATACTGGTCCAACTTATCAGATTCATTCTCATCAAAACCATATTCTATGTCATCTATAACAATAAATTGTGTATGTGTATATATGTCACTATAACCTTGACACTGACACTTTATTGAACCACTGCTTTTAATAATATTGATTGTGAATTACCTATGAAGACTAATTTTAATTTCATGAGAAAATTTAATTTCGTCGTTTTTCTGACAGGTTTTTATACCGCACATGTTGTCTGTGCGAGGGACAGGTGGCCTTCAGCAACTGCCCTTCGTAGGGGGGGATACAAGTCTTTTTTTCTAGCCATAATTCTCTCATTTTTACGTAAAATTGTTCATATGTATGTGATTGTGGGGATTCACAAAAACAGCAAATGCAGTTGGGTATTTTAGCTGGTACTTACTTTATTTACTATAATTCTGAAAGAACTAAATAAAAACTATTGATAGTTATTGTGGAAATACAATTTTTACTGAGTACGTTTTCAATTCCGTTACAAACAGTTTGAGTGTGAGTAATGAGTCGATAATAATGACTTACCGAGGCACACGTTGAAAGCGGCTCGCTCGATACAGTGCAGCGAGGTGCGGTTATGTCCGCGGTTGAAGTAAGTCTGCCTCACGTGGGCCCAGTGGGACCGCTCGCCGGCCGTCAGTGCGCCCACTCGCTCCTCACCCGCCGCCGGCTCCGACTTATCCTCCAGAATTTGTTGGATTTGACTGCCAGTTCAATTTTAGTGTTTGTAAAACCAATTTAACAAAAGGTTTAAGTAGAAAATATTTAGATAGAAAAGGATTAACTTTAAAGGTTAAACTGATTAATTACAATACTTACACTTGTATTTCAGCAGGGTTGAGCAGTCGTCCTCGCGAGTACACAAAGACCTTAAAGTATTTCCCCTTGTGGTAGACAGTGACATGAGTAGAATCCTGGTAGTGAACAATCTTGTCGGTCTCAACGCCCGCCACGCGCACTGTATTGAACAGACGCTCGTATTGCCACGAACATAGCGGAACCATGTTTTGTAGCATTATCTGTAATATATAAAATAACAAGGCATAGAAAATGTGAATAAATAAAATTGAGATTGTATTCTGAAAAATTCATAACTTGCTGATGATATTTCATGAATATCACAATAGATTCCTTAGAAATATATGACGGAACGATTTATTGTACAACTGTTTATGCTGTAATTATTTTTTATAACGTGGAATGCAATTTATAGACGTGGAAACCATTAACAATTAATTTTCTAAATATGAATAATAAAAAGAGGATAATAAAATAGACACATATATTATGTATGTATTAGCTAGTGAGCTACGTGCTTACTGGTTCAAGTTCCTGTCTTTCAATTAATCTTCTGAACTTGAGGCAAAAGTGTATGAAGGTTGCTGCCCTCGCTGTTTGTATAGTGGTAGGTCGCAGCAAAATATCGGTACCATAAAAGTTGGAGTTCACCATTAGAGGCGAGCGCCCGCGAAGGTACACATACTCTTCCCACCAATCAGACACATAGTTGCTGGACCACCTGTAACAATTTTATATGAAACTAATGGACCCGACAGATGCTTTTCTGTCGAAATATATTTATAAAAAAACAACTCGAAAAACTCAAGACCTTCGGCATATACTATCCACGCGTTCCACTTATCGTTGGTTAAATTGTGTGTTTGTTATGTGTGTTTGAATGTTTGTTGACAGTAAGTACAATTACCATGATTTCAAGACGAGATATCTCTGAAGCTTAACGGCGATGGTTTCTTCAAATTCGTTGGCCAACTTTTCTACTCTCTTATAGTTTTCATCATCTAGAAGTGGGCGGACACTGATCAGGTACTGAAATAGAAAAACTAAAATGGAATACATGCATTTTTATAGCTAGGACTGAATTAGCATTATAATATTCTTTGTTAAGTATAAAACTGAAACTTATTATGAAATATATTATAACTGATCACGATAAGCCATCGGTCGCAGCTGTTATAGGTAGTCGTTAAACTTGGTCAGAGGCCCCTTGGGCTGTTTGACAACATCTGACACGTAATGGCCACTAACCTGTATCTCCACTATTAGCCTGTTATGGGGCTCTCCCCATCGGCCCTCTGCCCGAGCCCAGCAGTGGTTTATTAAGAGTTGCAGGCAATGAGTACAAGCCATGATTACCGAATTTTAATGAAAATAAACGTACACTTATTATAGAACTAAATATCCCTTACCCGTTTCATAGTATCTTTCACTGCCGGTAAGGGCAGCCTAGGTAGGGAGCCCTGGAAGCTGTATAGCCTGGGCTTGTTCCATCCTGAGAGGACCTTTACTACACTAACCCAAAGCATTGTTTTTAATGATATCTTGGACCCTGGAGCACGGCTTTCATACATCCAACCCTGAAAGAAACAATTGCTAATTACTAGAGCCTATATTTTAAATTGTTATGAATTAAACGGGAACATAGAAAGTATGTTTGTACTTTGTTCTAGTTCTATATAATCGTATACGTCGTTATAATTGCAAAAAAAGTCAGCTCTAAATATTGTACATTTGTATTTCATCTTACCTTGTACATAAGAAGCAATTTCAACAGATATCGCATGAAGAATATCACAGAAAGCCACATGGTTAGTGCTGCCAAAAGACAAGCTATCACTTGCCACATAGTTGAAGTACTGAAACATTAAGCAAAGTATATCAAATAGTTAGGATTTAATTTGGTATAAAAACCTAAAAACGAGTAATAACTCGGATTATTATTAAGACAGATTTTGCAATAAATATGAATTCTTAAGCATTTTCGCTGTCATTGACTCGAAAAACAATACCTTTCTGTAGAACTGGTCATGAGACTCAGCGACCTCATTTTAATACACAAACCGACTTTAAAAGAAACAGTAAGAAATAATTTAATTTGTAACAGACTTAAAGAATTCATTTGGAATACCAATATACCAATACCAATATGCTATGGAAACGACTTTTATAATAATTGAGTTTATTTAAATAATAAATGTATATTAGTTAAGAAGGTTTAGATTTAGCCATTGTAAATGAGGCCTTCATCGGTTGTGGGGATAGACCAGTGCCCTGCAGTAGGACATAAAAAGTGTTGAAGGCAAATGAGAATATAACTGCATTAATACTTTTATCACTATTAATGTATGTAAAACATTCATATCCAGCTAAGGTTAAAACAATAACTCACCCAGGTAATACAGATAAAGCCTTTTGAACTAATCCTAAGGGTATATTGAAGCCACCGAAATGGGCTGCCACCAATAATGTCCACAGGACATAAAGGGACTGCAGATGACCCGGATATACACCATTATTCACGCTATTCTGTTAACAAAATATATTTTATAAACAAACACAATACGTAACAAAAGAAAATTAATGAAAATTACAGAATGTTTCATACTCGTCATATTTTACATCATACTTTTAAGATAAATATGATAGAATAGTGCAGATTATGTTAACACTTTGTGGATATGAATACTGTGAGTTCAGAAAGCCCAGTTAATAAACGTTGTAATATTTAGTCCACTAATATCTAACCGCCTAGCATTATTTTCTAATAAAAAAATCCCCTTTCCCTAGTTGTGTGGAGGCCCATTACCAGCATTGAGCCATAAAAAGGGATGCAGGCAGACGGATAGATTTTGGGGCATAATATAGGTAGATACGTTTTTATTCGCACGGGATAAAGGTTAAGCTTGGATAGATATAGAACAGTTGATTGTCAACCGAGACGTAATTGGATAAATTCGATGGCATTGAGGCTTGGTTTCGTAACCATCCTTACAGGAAGCGAACTCATATGGTTAGTTATTTTTGTCCTAGTCCAATCGTAATGGAACAACAGATTAATATGTATAGCCAATGTGATGTATTTAATGTGGATTATAGAATTATAGGTCTATAATAAAGTAACAATGAGTATAATTAATTTAAACCTATCAATACTTTATATTTATTTATTAGCTCTAACAGAAGCGTGGTACATACCTAGATGTAATTGAAACTATTACAGAGTATAATTCCTATAGCCTTAATTAGAGAGAGCCTAATGCCGGAATGGGGTATTTGACAAACAAGTTGAGAAGACTGATCTGTAGATCATAAATGGGCACCATGATTTTCACATAAACTTGAGAAACACCAGAGTCGCCAACACATTGCTGGCTGTAATGAAGAGTTCTTTCAGTTCGTTTTTCAAATACCATGTAATAAAATAGGACAGAACGTCTGTCGGGTCAGTTAGTGTTAAATTTATACGTTATATTCGTACACACTAGAGAGATTTGAAACACTTTAGATATGGAACATTATTTAATAAGTACAAAATTATGCTAATGTATAGTTAAATAAATATTTTAATTTTCGATCACTAGTAGGGTATAGTACGTTAGAAAGATTTAAACTTGATGTAGAAAAAAAAACTTGCCTGAATTCCTGATGGCCACATTGCTTTATCGACTTGCAATACGTATGCTTTGTGGCTAAACAACGATGAAATGACTACTAAAAATTTCAACATGTAAATATTTATTCCATTGACTGTATTGTACTTATTCCATACGTATTCCAAACAAAGAACGCACCTAGCTTTAGAGATGTCTAGGCACGATACATTTTTATTAGGCCTTTTGTGTATCTATCGCAAAAAGGAGGATTTTAAGAATATAACGCGTGGCGTTGAATGTCTATTGTTAGTTGAAGATTATCTGCGCTTTTAAATAAAATCAGATTTGACCTTAGAAGCCAAAGGTCCTACCTACCTCTGCAGCAACTCATAAGTAATAACAAATTTTAACATCATGAATTCACCGTTTATGAAATGACATTCAGAATCATTTTTACATAAATAAATAGGTAATTGTTTATTAATAATATTAATAATATTGAATGAACTTTATTATTAACTAGCTGACCCGGCAAATTATAAGGAATTATTGTATTTTTTAAAAAAAGGACCTACCTGGATAACCGAGCTTTGTTCGGAATTTTATTGTTAAATCGTAATGGTCATTTAATGATATTGTAGCAGTTTTTCATAGAATAAAAACACAGATAAAACAACTTTTTCTAAAAATGAAACCTAACTATATAGCGATATTTTAATTTAGAAGATGTAAAATTCATTTACAAAATGAAACATATCAATAAGACATCAATTGTCTTAATGTAAATTGTAAATCGTGCAATTAATTTCATAAAGTACTATACATAAATAAATGTTAACAATAATAAATTTCGATCACAAATTGTAAATAGGAAGAACCTAATAGGTACCTAAGCTCGGGATCGGTAATTTAATGTGTTTGAAATCTTGCTTCTTTGCATGGTACTTGAAGAAATTGTTTTTTACTTCGTAATTTGTTTTAAAAAACTACCTAGGTATTTATATTTAAAAAAAAAAACTAATAATAATCATAATAATATTATGATCACGAATTATGTACCTACGTATGATGAAACCACTGCTTCGATATGGTAATAAAATTATTATTTTACTAGCTGACCCGGCAAACTTCGTACCGCCTAAGTTACATCCGTGCATTAATAGTGCTATTTAGCAACCTAGAAAATAATGTAGATGTATTTTCATACGAAGTTTAATTCCTTTTTTTCCCCCGGGAAGTTAAAATTTAAGAAACGCTGAATTTGTGTTGGAGTACTTACCTTAAGGATATTTTATATCAAATTACAATAACATTAACGATTAGTCCGATAGAGGGTCTTGAAGATTTCAAAATATTTGCATTAATTTCCGTATTTTAAGACTCTATAGTAAAATATTA
>DWAV01001111.1:0-14779 GCA_018231305.1 Noctuana lactifera
CGAGGACTTGACTGTCTTTTAAATATTAACGGGGCCGTGCCCCGAGGTTTCAACCGCGTTAAAAAATTTAACATAATGCTCTTTTCTAAAATAAAAGTCGCTTAGTTGATCCTTATTGCATCAGCTATCTGCCAGTGTAGGTGCCGTCTAAATTGGTCCAGCCGTTCCAGAGATTAGCCGAAACAAACAGACAGACAGACAAAAATTGTAAAATTTGTTATTTTGTTATATTGTGTAGGTACCGTGTATATATAGATATGCATTTAGTAAAGAAGCGGTTATTTTAATATTACAAACAGTCACTCCAATTTTTTTTATATGTATAGATGAGCCGAGTAATCTGAATTTCCCACGTGAGGTACACTTGTTCACAGATGATATACTATTTTGAGCACTTAAATCAAGGGTTTCTTGCCTTTTTGTTAAACGATCGACGACTTGCAAATCACTACGTATTGGCAGCTTATGTGTTAAAGATGTCCGATTTCATTATTCTTAATTTATTTGTTTTGTTAATTGGTTTGTTGTCATAATGTGCTTACCAACTAAAGCGTTATATGCGGTAGCTTGGTGTGACTTGTGTCATTAAAATTTTGTAATAATTCGGTATGGCTTACTAATAAAATATATCTTTTGAATACAGCTAAAACAACATTATGAAAAAAAGGGAATTGGTAATAGCAAAATACAACACTTAAATAGAGCTTATTTCTGCAAGTGAAACCAGTTTGCTTAACAAGTACCTACCATAAGTAGGAACCTAAAATATTGTAGGCTGTATAAAATAATGACGTTCATTAATTTATTTCTCCGCCTCATATGTTATTTCGTTTGAAGTGTTGCATGTTTGTTGAAAAGACCATTACAATGACGCGTGTACGGACAAATTATATTTAAAGTGCTTTGCTACCTAACGACCGTGAACCACGTGAACTGCAAATATAACGTCTAGACTCTAGACTTACAAGAAAGTATCGAAAGTTATTATAAGTTTCTTGAAATTTTCAAAAAGTACAGCTACATCTGCGTACTCCTACCCAACTCACCTCGTAAGCTAGCTTCAAAATATTAAGATTAAATTGTATTACCTAAATCATTTTTTTTTGTTTGACTCGACTTAAATCTAATATATGAATGAATAAATATTTACTGATTAAAAAAAACAACAATAACTTTAAGTACCCTGTTTTCTTTGAAAGTCTTGAAATGTCCCAGCATTGTCACATCTCACCTTTGTAGGTGACGTACATAAAGCACGGTTGTCCGTGCTTTATGTACGTAGTCAAGTGACAGAACAGCCGAGTTTCATTCTAAAGTTGTCAGTTTCTAGAGGTTTTCTTTTTCTAATTAAAAAGGACAAATCAATTTATGTCGTAACTATCTATGTATTCGTTTATTAAAAATAAACACTACAATTTGGTGCAAATATGAAAAGTAGGATATCACGTATACTGGTGAGTATTGTTTATGATTCTTGTGCCTTAGAAACAGGCCGTTCCTCAGATCGCCAGTCACATAATGGAGGAAAATGTGCGAAATAAAACTTGTAAATCAACTTTCAGGTCAACATGGTCTTAACTATAAACATGTCTGCTACTAGATTATGTGCATTTATACATTGATGGTATAATATGTATAATATGAATTAAACTGAACTAGACGCACTAATTTGAACAAATTTAAGAATAAGGGCGTATTCAGGATATTTCAGGGAGCAGGATTTTTTTTTTTCGAAATATTTTTAATAAGCGTGGGGTGTTTGCCATGAAATGTTTGATATTATATACCTAATAATATCTACTGAACTGACGTTTCATAAGAACCAATATAACCTACCTTTATCCGTACATTAACCTGTCGCCCAGGGTCGTACTTCGACAACTAAAAGAAATGTTATTTTAACTAAGTGTGTGGAATACTAGTAACATACTGTTCGTTCCATTATGTTTTTGGCTTTGCCATGAAACATTTTCGTTCGCAAATCGCCAACGCTGGCACCTATTGAAGTGTCACAAAAGAGGTACATTATCGCTGTTTGCTTCAGCTACTTCTTTCGCCATTAAATATTATATTAAGCTATCTACATTATAAATGGTATGTCATGAGCGTTAGGCCTGTTAGGTTGTTAACAAATGTGAGCTTGAATATAGTTAGTAAAATCTAACCGGTTTTTTATCGTTTCATAATATTCTGACATGTTTTTGAAGGGTGCATGGAAATAACTTAGCATGTCTAATAACTACAGGCTGAGAATTAAATCACTTTGAAAGATTTATGATAAAAGTACTTCGATAGTACTTAAATACTTTGAATAGTACTTATTTCATTACGGTGTCTGCGTGGGTTTCATTCACAATCTATTTATCGAGTGGGTTGTACGATGGTAACAGGTGAAAGATGAATTGACTACTTACTCAAGTAATCACGAAATAAGTACGAGATGGGGTAAAGACCTCCCTCTAAAAAGAGGCATGTTAATGTCATGGACCTAAACAAATATGAACATAATCCGAAGAAGATTAAAAGGCCCGATGTCGAATTAAAATCCCAAAACGCTCGGATCAATCTGTATCTCATTACTCGTACCAATTAAACATTGAGCTCATCCAATAAAAGTCTTTACGGAGTAATTAACTTCAGTGACTGCACTGGAAATAAAATGAAATGTGACTGTGACGCGCATAGATTTCTTTGTTTATCGTTCGCGTATCGAGCGAGTTTTATTTTAGCTATTTGTTTTGTAAACACGCGAAGACGATTAAGCCACGCCAATAATATTGCTCGGATCCATCATGTACCTACGCTAACACCTTTTTTCAGTCTCCTTGTCAATCTTGTCATGTGATTTTTTGTGCTATGGTCGTAGCAAAATAAGTGCATATGTAATGTTAATCAGTGACTGCAGTCCATGTATGTAGGTAAATTTAATTCAATAAATTCCCGAGCAATGTAAATTGGAAAATATAGTTAGTCTTATTTATAAGAAAGGCCACGTAATACCCACAACTCTGACTTTTGTGCTTAGGTGTACTTATAAAAGAAGTTGATTATTTGGGGAAATCTGATAAGCAGGTACTATTATTCGTGTCAAGGGTTTAATGTTCTTATTATATCCTGTTCAAGGAATAACTCAATATTTTCCTTGTGCAAACTTGTTTTGCCTTCACCAATAAATGTCTCTCGGCAATTTCCCACATGTTGCAATTCGTTTCAGTAGCGAATTAGTGACACATTTAATATTATACCCAATATTTTATTTAGTGCAACATCGTAATGAACATCATGTAACAAATGTTTTTGATCAAACTAATGTACGTATAACTTGTTCTTTTATTATAGTTTTAGTAAAACTAATATTATTTAATTAATCCTTAAAAAAATTTAGTCCGTTAAAAAAAGTTTTAGTTGAAATCTTTTTTCTTATTTGTATTCTAATTATGGTTTAAGTTTTCATGCGCCAACCGAAAGTCTTTTTCATCCCATAGTTAAAGTTGTTATCAAATTACATTTTGGTGTAGCATTTTTTCGTGGAAACTTATTGGGTCGTATCTTGATGGTAACAAGAATTTGTTCATAATCTATGAAATGATTGCCCTTGGCGTGTGTCCGAGCTGGCAAAAAACGCCCTTTGTTGGCGCTCAGCTGGCGTTTCCGGGGACGTCGCCTGTGTGGTCAAGGGCGAACCTATCACATTTTGACTATAAAGTGTCTTTGTAACAAGACACGTGTCTTGCGTTATGAATGCTAATGGGAGATGATTCAATAGCGCTGTTATGATCATATATCTTTATAGACATCATGTTTATATAACTCGCATATTGTAACATATCGTTGTGTTGATTCGATATGCCTACCTACGTTTTCTTAAGTATTTACAGCATTAAAATTTATGTTTTCATTTGTCTTCATTTGAATGGACATTTTGCCGCTTTCACTGTTAATATAGCGTGTTATATAACGCCTACTGCAAACAATAAAATTATCAAAGCAAAATGCTTCGCGAGTCGATTTTGTATTCGTGAATAAAATCAGGGCGGGCTTAAATGAGATAAAGTCCGCTCGTTCTATTCAAAGGGACGAAATCATAAATAACAATATTTAGTGAGACAAGCTAAATTGTTTATGCAGAACATTATATTGTTATTATCCTTTCTTTATATACAGTTAAGGTTACAGGGCACGGGTTTCAGCAGATATTTTTAGAATAGCTTTATTGAAATTCGTCTACATAATGATATTATGCAATTAGTTACAAGTATAAAACTGAACTGTGTAGGTTTTGGAATTGTTTTGTTAAGTGAAGGGAGTGCTTTGATTATGAACACACAAGTTTTCAGACATTTAATTTTTCATGTAGGTACCTACCTATTCTTGGGTATTAAGCGTTTCGTTATATATAACTACACATGATAATATAACAAAACCGGTTTACTCTTGTGTTCTTTTCGGGAATTCCCGACTGGTATAATATTTATATCATGAATCATAGTGATTTGTTTAAATACATGTAAACCGGTATGATCCTCCTTTGAATGAGAACACCAAATCAGGTAGCCAAATAACTAATCAACAACTAAAATCATTGTACCTTTAACAGTTTCCGTGTATATTTCCAGGAGCTGTCTATCGAGCGGTTGATCGAGATGGAGTCGCTGGTGGCGGACTCGAGCGAGGAGTTCCAGTTCCTGCGCGTGGGCCCCGACAGCAGCGTGCCCGCGCGGTACCGGGCTCCCGTCTCCAGCCTTTGTCAGATAGGTCAATACCTTATAAATCCATTATGCTAGGCACAACACTGACACACACATACATAATTTTATAACGCACACTTGACCAGCTACAGTTAATCGAGGACTCATAATTTGAAATGTGCGTGTTGGTCCTACGGAGTAGCAATGCGTTCTCTGGCTGCAACCCTTTTTATGGCCCATTGCTGGGAACCGGTCTCTCCGAAACACACTACCAAAAGGGCTATGCGCGCTTATTTATCATTTAGCATCGTGGCGGAGTATGCTCCAGGCCTTCATCGGTTGTATGGAGAGACAAGTGCCCAGCAGTGACCCATAAAAAGTTCCAGGTAAAATTCCTTCAAATTCTTTCTCGCTATCATGCATGTAATATCTTTAGTCGATCATTGGACTCTTAAATTGTACCTTAACAATAACAATTATAAATTATATAATACAGCACTTATCAGACTTTCCACCTCCAGGTCAATATTATTTATGGTGTACCTAATGATTATTGCGTTCAGATATAAAAACATTGAAAGCGATTCAATCGATAGCTAAAAGAGTACAAAAGTAAACACTCAATATGCAGCTACTTCTTGCCAATTAACATTATTATTATATTTGTCTGACCTTTCATCTTATATCACCTTTTATGACGTAACCTTAGCATAAACAGAATTCCTTAGAGCAAAAACTTGGTACTATAACATTATGTATTCGCGTGTAAAAAATTATAATAATATGCATATTTCTAAAACTGGTTCCTCAACTTAAATCAACAATGTTATCTAGAAAATACACTTAAATATCTGATTATATTCTTTGCATATTGCTAAAGCCGGCATTATAAATAGCGTCGGAATTGTTAAATATAAAAGGATGTATAAATTAATGTACTCGTACCTACGCAAATAATGGGGATTGATTTTCTTAATAAATATTCATACCTATATCGTAATTAGGTAAGTATAAACAAGTACGCAAATACTTTGATCTAGGAAAATAGATGCGAGTCACTGCGCAATAATAAGTATACGGACCTTAAATTTTTTGTGCGTTTCATAAACTGTGATTGGTCAAAAATTATGAGGGTTAGGGAAAAAAAACTTGCTCGTCAAACCATCATAAGAAGCATCTTTTGTAAAATGGTTCGGGGAAGTCTACACTTTCCTAGGAAAATTTAGGGTGTTTTTCAATATTTGCATCATTAAGTTACACTTACAAAAAATATAATGAAACTAGCTGACCCGGCGAACTTCATACCGCCTCAAAATCAGTAAATAAATTATAAACCTTCCCTATGAATTACTTGACCTATTGCCGATAACTGCATTAAGTCCCTTAAGTAGTTTAAAAGATCTAAGCGAACAGACAGCGGAAGGGACATCGTTTTATCCATGTAAAGAATCTTTAGAAATATAATTAAAGATAATTAGTTGAGCAACTACAGTGGGTATCCCGTTTATTTACCATTACATTTGTGCATTTTGCAGGCAACAAACAGATCGCGGCGCTGGTGGTGTGGGCGCGCGACATCCCGCACTTCGGGCAGCTGGAGCTGGACGACCAGGTGCTGCTCATCAAGGCCTCCTGGAACGAGCTGCTGCTCTTCGCCATCGCCTGGCGCTCCATGGAGGTAACCTCTTCTTTCTTCTACTTACCTATTACTTACATCTACTACCTACAAGTAGGTACAATTTTCTACTGCAAAGAAAATTATTGTATTACGTCATTTCCATAACTATTACGAATCCATTATTCCCATAAAAATCAAAATTTCATATCAATAAAATCAACAAAGCGACATTATGTTGTTCTTTATCCATAGTGACAAATAGAAGCTCGATAAATATCCTCAAGTCTAGAACTGCGTCCTTATTTAAACTAACATATACCACCGCTACAGATACCATCTCTGCCGTGAAGCAAATGAAGCAATTCTTTTATGTTTCGGTGGAAATGTGCAGTTGCCGGTCACACTTACATGGGGCGACCATCAGCTTCCGGGGTAGCAACGCAACTACGAGTATATTAGACCTCAGGCAGGACATGCTTGATTCTGGATATAGATGTCCATGGGCGGCAGCGACCACTTAACACCAGGTGGCCTGCATGCTCGTGTGCTACTTCATGTTATAAAAAATAAATGTTCAACATTTTCAGTACCTCGAAGACGACCGAGAGAACATGGACGGCACGCGGACCGTGGCGCCGCCGCAGCTCATGTGTCTAATGCCTGGTAAGTATATTTTTTATATGTTAAATCTTAATTTTCAATATAAAGAGGCAGTCTGAGTTCTAATAACATTACACGTTATTGATAAAATCTTTCACCATTGTCATAGTCTATATACATTTTGTAATAAGCCACGCAAAAAATACGACGATGCAAGATTTTCAGCTGGTTACTCTGTTGACTGATATCAAATTATTAGCATTCCATGGGCGTCCACATTCAGTTTCCGTAAAAATGTTCGACGATGGTATCTCCCCAATCATAGATAATATAGAACTGTGTGGTCAGGGTTATGGTTGGATTTCAGGTATTTTATATAAAGTTGTCAGTTGTGTTATAAAGATGTTATGGTGCAGGCATGACGCTGCACCGCAACTCGGCGCTGCAGGCGGGCGTGGGGCAGATCTTCGACCGCGTGCTGTCCGAGCTGTCGCTCAAGATGCGCACGCTGCGCATGGACCACTCCGAGTACGTCGCGCTCAAGGCCATCATCCTGCTCAACCCCGGTTAACATTTTATTTCTTTATTTACCAAATTAATTACCCACTCGATTACACACTGATACGCATTTGTATCAAGCATATTTTGAAGCTGGAGTAAAACATATTGTTTTTAAATTTCAGATGTAAAAGGACTGAAAAATCGGCAAGAAGTCGACGTTTTACGAGAAAAAGTATGTGCAATTTTCTTTTAATTTAATTTAGCAATACATAAGTTGCAAATGTTCATCTTGATTTGTCTTGTAGAATTGGTATCATGTTATGATGTAAGTCGGTCACTGCAACTGTGTGAAGATACATATAAAGTTATGTTACATACAAGAAATGTTACATATAAAATGATTTTAAGCATAAAAGAAAATCGACTTCATTTATTAATTTTGGGGCGGTGCTATTTTTGTATCTGTATGTTAAAGTATGCTTAGGTCGTGTAGTAGTGGTATGGTGTCGTGTGCAGATGTTCCTGTGCCTGGACGAGTACTGCAGGCGCGCGCGCGGCGGCGAGGAGGGCCGGTTCGCGTCGCTGCTGCTGCGGCTGCCGGCGCTGCGCTCCATCTCGCTCAAGAGCTTCGAGCACCTGTTCCAGTTCCGCCTCGTGGCCGACCTCTCCATCTCCGCCTACATCCGCGACGCGCTGCGCAACCACGCGCCGCCCATCGACGTCAACTCCATACTCTAACGGTACACAGTACACACGCTCCTCCCTACTCGCCTCGTTCTCGCTCCTTCATTGTAGTATGTAGTACCTACCGGTCAATACATCCAACTGATTATATAATTGCGTAGACTAGAAAAGCTAAACAAACTATAAACGATACGGTAAACACAGAGATAGCTTATGGGTCGAAATTCGACTGATAAATAATTTCAGCGACCTGTAGCGCCATCTATTAGCGAAACTTGTGCAACTATTACAGTTTTATTTAATTCATTTTAAGGTATTTCGTACGCATATTGCATATACATTTTATCATTATGCACTCCTCCACATGAACTTTAGTAAAGGGATCCAAAATATGCTTTTCACGTATTAATATATGGATTTGTCTCCTTATTTGTTGACGCAGCCGCTGCCGTGCCGCCTTACTACCGACGGTGTCACGCGCGAGTGCGATCGTTCCCAGAGCAGCTCTGCGTCTCCGCGAGATGCGCCCGTGTGTTGCAGTGAACGCATGGTGACGCTGCGTGGCGGGACAGTTTCGTAACATGCCAGTGACTGTGAACTTGAGTTAGAACTTTGCAGTTTCGAGCGTCTGTTGTGCATAAAGCCTATATTAGGAGATAACATCTAGCAATTACTAGCCAATAACATTAGTACTGATTACGCAAGAGCCCAGTTCCGATCAAGAAGCTCGTTCACATCAGTTAATAACCATTGTTTTGGAAATTTATTTAACTTTTACAAATCGTTAATCGTTTGTTCATTTAATGCAAATGCAAATTAAATTAGTTTATAAATATAAAATTGTTTTGGTAAATCACTACGTACAAGTAACAGCGCTCATAAAGTTTGAAACTAGGAATTTCAGGTTAATCATAGTAAATACTATTTATCTTGTACAAAATAAACTGTTTAAAGGTACTGTTAACCTGATTTAATTAATAATTTAATCCATTATTTTTAAACTTAATTAGTTATGTTCTTTATCCTAAGGTGATTATATTTTACGTAATTAAATAATTTTCACTTTAAAATACCACAAAATAGTTTAGAAATAGTGGCAAATTTTTAATTACAATACAGATTAATTTATCGTTACAATTAATTTACTCTGTAAGTAATTAAGTGAATCAAAAATTATTTTTGTATAAATGAAAAACGATAATATTATTAAGTCATATTTTCCTATAAGTATAACATGGTAAAAAATGCAAAAACATTTTAAATTGATAATAGATACAATGCTATAAGGATCATTATTCACAGCAACTGCAACATTAAAAATATTATGTTGTATTTGAACTTTAAATATTATTTAAATTGACTTAGAATAACCAAAGTTAGACATGCTAATGAAACTTTACCTGTGAAACTGTTTCTGGCGATATTAGACATGTATTGTGGTCATGTATTGTAATCCATAACTATAATGTAATTTTAGCTTGTAGAGCTGTTTAGTAAATTGTAATTATAACTAATATCGTAAGTATCGTAACTAATAGTACCTATGCTTTATTTATGAGACTACATGTAGATCACAATAACCTCTTTATGTATTCTTCATTAAATCTCAACTAGTATGCTAGTTGCTTCTTAAAGGATGAAAGCGAAATCATAACGGCTAGAGTTATTACTATTTATGCACTAAAATAAAATTGTTAATCTGCCCCTAAGATGAGTTAGAATAGTATATAAATAAAGTATTAAATACTTCAATGTTGCTTCATACAGAAATTTTAGGAAATGTTTCTATCTGTTTTATGTAATTAATACGCTGGTGGGAAGTTAAGTAAAAGCAAATGGGGCCGCCTCTTTTATTATATAGTTTGAAAAACTAACGATAAGATGTTTATTCTTAAGTATCCGTATTCTTCAATATCCTAGGAGATCTTTAAAATAATTTACAGTGCATGGTAAATATTATCTCGATTACCTTCTTATTGGTCGTACCGAGATAGAGCAAGCTGGTTTCTTGCTTACAGGTGAACTGATATGGTAAAAATGTCACAATTAATTATTTTGAGTATCTGTTCTCCTCCACCAACAAAAGAACCCTTAAAAATATTTCAATCACAAGTTTTATATACGAAGTTGGTGCTTTTCAAGTTTAAAAAACGTGCATATTAAATATGCATAGCAATTTGTTGTATTATTTTAAGAAACAATCATTTTCTAGGATGACTTTAATCTACATTATTAGGTCTGTAACGGTGACGGCTCCATACTTTAGCTATTATCTATAGCTAATCACTTGGACTTATTAGAAAGTGGACTTATATTTTAGTAGAACATACTGTCCAATTGCATGCAATTCTTTTTGTTTCGAATTATTTAAGCAGCCATGCTGCTGGTGCCTTAGCTAAGTCTGCTAAATTTTGTGTTTTAACATGACATGTGTAGGCGATAAAAGTTTCTGTAAAATGTTGGTTGAAACCCAGTCTATCAAAAGAAAATTGCCAACATTTGCGTTGTCAAACCGTGTTAGAAACATAGGAGTTGCCAACAATTTAAGTGGAATTGCATGTTTATATACATCATAAAGTTAGGTTGAATGTAACGTGACAGACAACAAAATGTGTTTTAATCACTTTGTTTAAACACTAAACCAATTGATTTATCGATTTGACTTCTGCCTTATTGGTAATCAAAATATCTAAGATCTTGTAAGATCGAAAATTCGTATTTTAATCAATAGTAACTTCTCTCTCCATCAACTTAAATCTAATTTATTCCTGTCAGTAACTGACAATATGATAAAGGTGTAAATGGCCTATTAATTAATAAGGGATTTTTAAACTTTGCTGCTTTAATAGTAAAACTTTTTAGGCCAGTTTTAATCTAAGATACCTCTAATAAAACATTTTAAAACTAATTTCAGTGAAAGAAATAAAAAATTTATATTTAATTGATGTAAATGTTATTATAATGTTTGTAGAATGTGAAACATGTCAGCTCAATTCTGAATTGAAATAATCTACAAGATTGCTAATTATTATGTCATTAGTAGAAATAGCCATTATAAATTCACTAGTAATTATGACAAGAATAGAAATAGTCATATATTCTGTGCATGGGTTTGAATTGTAATAATGGAGGTGTTGCAGCGGTTGTGAGACGATTTATATGATGTTCACTAAATATCTGACTAAAATTTAAGTAATATTTTTTTGTATAGACATAGGTTAAGTATATTATGGTGATTAAATAAATCATCGGAAGTATTTTTAGCTATTTTATTACAAGTGCGAAGAAAGATACATTAAGTAAGTAATACACAACAATTTTGCTCTAAAAAACTTTATTGACATTAAACCAACCAGTTTTGAATATAAAAGGACTGTAATCACTGTACCTTAACAGAACGGATATTAGATCTATTCTGTCAAAGTAAGCGGCAATAACGTAAAGCACAGCCAATTAGTAAACTTATTATTTACATTTGGTGTATATAATTATGTGATTATTAGTAATACTTATTGAAAGGTTAAAAATAAACTTGTAAACTGTTTATAATACACAAAATTCAGTAAAAAAAAAAATTATAAATGCTAACCTAAATTACATAATGCAATTCGTCTTATTTATTAAAATTAGAAGCTTCCATAGATTCATATGCATCCAAATGGATATTAATTCTGAAACAAAAGAAACACTTTTCATCGCAAATAATTTTAATAGACTGTGTTAATTTAGCAAAATCAAATTGTTTTGATTCATTCAATCTTCCGTTGGCACTCGGGGATCGTAATCATTGCATCACTGGTACTAATGTAAAATAAAATATATTTTTTAGTTTTAATTTATAAGTAGCAAACAAGCATGCAGGGCATCTGATTAGTAGTCACTGCAACCCATGGACATAAGCCAACCTCAAATAGGAAAGAAGTATTATCTGAGATCATACTTGGAGATATTGCTACTCAGAGGACTGATATTATAGTTGCCTCAAATATAGTGTGTCCTGCATCCTCCCTCCCCAACCGAAACACAAGACAAGTACTTGCCACAAAAATCGCTTGGGTTACGATGGCAGTTGTCGTACCCTGGCAAATTATTATAAGCTCTACCATATCAAAGTTAGATTGTCTGGATGAAATCGTTTATTGTATGTATCTTTAAAATTACGATTACTGTTGAATACTAACTGAGCGAAAGCGGCCTGCATGTCGTTGACCTTGGTGGGGTGGCACACGACGGCCAGGCGGCGCGTGGGCCCGAACAGCGTGGGCAGCCAGCGCCGCGCCGCCGCCAGCGCACCCTCCGCGCGCACCGCGCCGATCGCCTGCACCAGCTCGCTAAACACATCATAATTATATTATTATACAATACAAACAAACAATTTTTATTTCCAAACTTTAGTCACATATTACATTTTTACAAATCACAAAATTTGAAATTGCCATGCTTGTTTCTATACTAAAAGAGAGAGACATTTCCTGTCATCTTTTCCCTCTCCTAGCTCCGTGGAAGATCGGCCGGATCGTACCTGTTGTAGTGGTCGCCGAGCATGCGGAAGTAGTTGAGCAGCGAGTGCGCCACGACGTCGGCGGGGCACTTCTCGCTCTCCACGGCGTCGAACAGCGCCGTGCTGCGCGCCGACGCCAGCAGATCCTCCTCGAATTTACCCTCAGCAAATGAATCCTGTAGTTTATATTACGATTATTATTTATTTATTCTTCACTAGTTGAACTGACGTATTTTGTTCTGCCAAAATAATTTAAAAAAACCTGAAATCCTACCCAAAAAATATCATCGAAATCAGTCAATACGTTTTTGAACTTTGATGGTGTCGCTCCAAATACTGTCTCCGGCATCCCCAAGCGAAACATAAGAGCTTGACACAAGACTTGTTTTACGGCGGGTTATGAGGAGGTTACTTAGCATTTACTTTAATAGACTCTACTCACCATAATATGTTTGGCCTTCAGATAAGCACCAACTGTGTTGGTAGCGCGGTAGAGACTGAACGCGATGACGGATTCACTGGGCACGGGCCGCACTGAGTAACTGTAGGAGAGCCCGCTGCCGCGGATCAGTCGCCACATGGGGCCCTGCAACAAATATGTATATTCACAATGTATATTCGTAATTTATCATAATTAAATAATTTAGGCCTTACAATTTTGAAAGTGGTCTATGAGAAAAGTTTGGAAACCTGTGGCCCAAACCCTTGCACATGGACATAATCAATACTAGAGAAAACCCTTAAGCCTTTCCGGTTTTACCTCGAGCTGAGTGAAGTAGTTAAGTGCGACGATCAAGGGCGCGTAGTCTTGTAGCGCGAAGTCTTCAGGTCCTGGCGCCAGCTGCAGGAAGAAGCTGCTCTCGACGCCGCCCACGCCCACCGCCAGCCCCGCTCTCTCTTTGCACGATTCCAACGGAGACATCAACGCGGAGTCCATGTACCGCTTCGGCCTAAGTACACATTATAAATTGAAAAAATCGTAAAAGTAGTACGTCGTGGATACATCACATGAGCAGTGACGTATCCACGTCCGACCTTAGTTAGGGCTTCTATCCTATTTGAGGACGTGGGTGTCTGTGGATTGGAGAGACCGCTTAACATCTGCTGGCCTGCTGGCCTGGCCATGATTGTTTGACAACATTCACAATAAAAAAAAACGATATAAACAATCAATTCAACAAAACACTAATATACATACTGAACAGGTGTAATCTCGTTCTCTCGTGCAAATTGCTTCCATGGCTCTGTGCTCAGTTTATATCTATCAAAGTCCGTAGAAAGATGAAGTAAAACATTTTCAGTGATCTTCTTAAAGGCCTCCTTGGCCTCCACGAGGGCTTTGTTAGCGGAATCTTCATCTGCGTTCAGCTGCTCGATCAGTTCCTTGAGGAACTTCTGCTGCCGTAGTACGGAACACCAGTGCACGTTGCTGTCTTTGCTATACAGCTCGTCTTTAAGAATGTCGTACAACATTTTGTAGCCATTTCGGCGCACCTAAAAATATACAATGTTTAATGTCGCAAGTTTCCGTAATTTATTGAATTTTATTTGTTCAACTTTACATTCAAAGACTAAGTTTTATTCTGTCATGGGTACCATTAAATTCGTCCATCTCGCTAACCATTATTATAAGATTAATATAAAATCATAATATTGTTTAAATAAGTAAATTACCTGAGCAGCGTCATTCACCAGTCGTTGGGCGAACACCAGCAATCTTTCCTTAGTTATTTCAGCTGCATAAAGTACTTCATATAAGTGATTAACAACTTCAACATAATCTTGCGGCTCACACTGAAATATGTGAAAAATATAAAGTTATTATTAATGTGAATGTGTGATGAACACGTCATGTTCTTTTAAATTCAACATATTTTATAATAAGCCTATATTACATATATATATATATATATATATGTGTGTTCATCCACTAAAGGCGAAGGGTTCATAAAAGTCGATTCCTATCGACTTATCTTTGGATCTGTTATGTCACTGCATTTAATAAGTAAGCATGAAACATTTAGACATCCCTGGAATGCCCTTATTATTGTATTTTACATACAGTCTATCTACATAAATGAAACTAATGTTGAACTAAAGGTACGTTACATTTCAACCACGTATCCACAAAAAACTAACCTTCGTTTCTATATGCAGGAAGTTGCCAAACGTGCCAACCGAGAAGTT
>DWAV01001112.1:0-14778 GCA_018231305.1 Noctuana lactifera
GGCGGAAAAAAACTCTCGGCACTCCTTTAAAATCAAATGTATAATTACAGGTTATTAACAAATTATGCAGTATAGCTAAAACCTGATAAGCCTTATATCTCCATTCAAACCATAAAGACACCAACACAATTTCTTAGCTAGCATGTAGGTAATAAAAAAAGTATTTTTTTTTATTAGTTTATCAGCTTTAGTGCAATGTAGACAGAACTTAACCAAGCCACGTAATAAAACTACCCCCATACTTACGTGCCATAAATCGTGGGTAGCAACAGGACGCCCAATTTGCGACATCATATTAACCGAGGGTCTCCCGCGGGACCAGACCCTTGCGCTTGATTTTCATGTGTAAGGGAACTAAGGGACGTGTAAGATATCCCGGAGGTCTCCTTGCTTTTACTGCGATGGTTAATGTTTGAATAATTGCCAGTTTCAAAATGAAATACCTAACAATGATCCATCGCATGTGAAACTTCATAGAATTTTTTAAAACATTTTTACACTGACCGGATATTCTTTATTTGCATAAATGTGGTTAGTTATGACACTATAAATTACATTTGCCATCTTTTGGCGTACAAATTTTAATTATAGTTAGTTACTAAACAATGTATATGTAGATGTATTATGTAAATATGATGTTGATCAAATTCAATTTAATATAATATGTTACACTAATTCTATTCCATACATACATTTTTAGACTATGTGATAAAATAAATGCTCATTTAATGAACTTTTGACTAGACTTTGGATTCAGAAGCGAGTCAAAGACGATAATATGTTATATTGAAATAAATATTAGCTGAAAAAACAGTTAAACATTGGCCAAAATACTCACAAATTCATAAAAGAGCCGAATAGCATTTGAAAAAGGAATGACAACGACATGCCGTAATTTAAAAATTCCGCGCCAAACATTCCGCCCGTAACGAGCAAGCGATTTTCGAACTGTAGGTCGAGTGCGAGCGATTGCCAAGCGATAAGTTGGCGATATTCACAAATTCAAATATTATAACAATTGCAAGGTTATTATTTACATTGTGTATTGATTTCTATATTAATTAGCTGTGCCCCCCGGTTTCATCCGCGTTAAGAATTGCAACGTAATGCTTGATAGCCTATAGCCTTCCTCAATAAATGGAGTATCTTACACTAAAAGATTTTTTCAAATCGGTCCAGTAGTTCCTGAGATTAGCGCGTTCAAACAAATAATCAAACTCTTCAGCTTTATATTATTAGTATAGATAAATGCCTCATCAATAAAATATTTGTATTTTTTGAAGCATGCGTCCATCTATGAAAGATACAAATAGAGAATATAAGTTCAGGCTCAACGTCATTAACAGAAATCTTTTTACTATTCATAGCTTTTAAACTTTTCGCTTTGTCTTAGCAATTCTCTATATGGACCTCATATGGACAAACAAAAATCTCTTATACAATTAGTTTATTACATCGTCCAATTTGAGATAGACAATCTCGATTAGGGTATGTTGCTTGCCCTGCAGGCAGTAGCATTGTCAGTTGCGGCGTATCCCAGTTAAATCCGCAAAATTACGTTTTTAACCGCCACAGGGATACCCTTTACTGAACCACACTTGACGGGTAAGAAGAAAAACCTAGTAATTGACATCACGAGTAAAACGGTATTTAAAAAAATTACTAAAATCGTAATTCTATTTTATAAAATTACCGTCTTTTTTTCTATAAATAATTATTGCGTTTGCTTTAACAAGAGTTTAAACTTAATTTGTATGTTGCTGTGTAAGAGGTTTGATTCCCTAAAAGAACGATAAAATGTTCTCTTCCCTTAGTCTTCTTGCTGTCTCCCAGAGACAAGCTAATTGAATACTATCAGAAAAATTATATTAAATTAACTTACCGCTGCTCATTACGTAATTAGTTTTACGCGGCCGTTTTTGTTTTTTTTCCAAATAAAAACAAATTAAATTTATTTCGTTACTTATTGAAAACGATTTTTTCCTTCGCCTTCGTGTTTCTCTGCAAATCCCAAGGTTGGCTGGTAGATAATGCTATTTAGCATTAAGCCCGCCTTTTGTACCGCAATTTTCTTGGGTAGGTATACTAAAGTATTAAATAAATAAGTAAATTTTTTATGAACGTAAATTTTTTTTAAATGTCAATTACACAGTTTTTATTCAAAGCCATGCCGTGTAAAGCGGCGTCCACACGAATATATAAATCAACACGAACGCTCCGCGCACACGTGTGCCGTATTTATTGCGACAAACATTGCTTAAACGGTATTAAATACATTAAAAGCGACTTTAAATCATACTTGATGCATATTAATTCCACAAACCAACCAAAATTGCCCATTAAATGCTATAAAATTTGGGTACAGCCCGCACAAAGAATGATCAGTTTTTACTCTTTAAAATTGTTTGTTAACACTTCCAAAACACTTATAGAAATAATAATAACAATTATTCCAACAAAAAAGTATTGTATTTATAATGAGAAACGATTAAACCAATTATTCTAATTTAATTATAATTAATAAGTTTCACAATAATTGGATTAGTATTCGTAATTACTGGTAATAAATTTCTAATCAAACGGAAACGTTACGGCCGCGCGGCCTCCAGAAACACCTGTAAGATCGGTTATCGTCTACTTGTTGGTAGCACTGGGATGCCGCAGGCTCTAATAAATACAGTGTTGCCCGCTTTATAATAATTTAGACAAATAAAGTGGTAAATTTTTATATAATATATAGTTCTATTTATATCATATATTGTATTTAAATATTAAAACGGAAACAGCTGACTTCATAACACCCATTCTACTACTGTGGTACTCTTGTGTCTCCTACTTGTAAAATCTTAAATATTTATATAAACTCCATGAAAAACAATTTTTTTCTGTCATCAAGGGTTTGGTTACCAAGATTATTTGGCCCTTTGTTATTCTAGGACACAAACTTAATCGACTAAAGCCTTATAAACTTAAAATATAATTGACAAAAACATCTGACACTAACTGGCAACACAAATTTCTTCCTTATCTGCAAATTAAAATGACAGACCACGGAACATAAATCCTAGAGACAGCTAAATTACTGAAAAACGCAATGGAATTGTCCCGAACCAATTATGAGTAAAGTGAACATTACACTGTCCATTTGTCCAATATTTGCAGTCAAGTCGAATTAAATCACTCTGTACAAGATTCTAGGTAGTTCGAGACACTTCATAAATCAGCTGGTATCAGTGCCCAGGTGTATGAAATCGTGACAGCTGATTTATTTTCAGTGAGTGAGAATGTATCAACATCGTGGTTTGCTAAAGGATTTGCTTTGTCACATTAGGACTGTTTTCCATCGAAGAGAGGAAAGAGAAACGAACGATCGTGCGCAATTCCTCTTAATACTTATTTATGTAAAGGTTATTATAATTTAAAATAATATAATATATATACATACGAGTATATTATAGGAAACGAAAGAATCATTTCAGCGAAATGATCGCCCAAGGTTGCCTGAAATTGAATGCCATTTAACATTAAGTTAAACCTTTGTAACCCTTACATTTAGGTGATACCTTAAAATAAATAATGTTGTGAAAACCATAGATTGGCTAGAATCCTTTTACAAAATTTTTACGTATAATTTCAAACTTTCTAACGTTTTTGTATAATAAAATACATTTTAAATGACATTAAACTGCTCTGACGCTCAACAAAATGGAAAATAGAAATGAAACCACTTGAAATAGACAGCTTCTTTAATGAAAATTATGAATTCAAATTAAAAACTAGTGTTTCTTCCTTCTTACATTTTATTGATATTTAACTAACAATCATTTTACATTACGGCCGCTGGCTAAACAATTTTTTTCTTTTACAAAACATAATAAAATTTGATGCTATACCATTGAATAGGGCATAAAAATATACTCTAGGACCTTTAAAGTTTCTTGTTCATTTCTTCTGTCTATTCAGTAAGAAATTGTGTACAATAAACTTAAAGGCTTCACACAAGTTTATTACTTACGTGATTATTAAACTCAGTTACTCAGTAAAGTTTATGCCGCGTTCCATATAACGCCTGCGATGAGACAAGGTAACACTTAATCCAGATTACATAGATTAGTGGTCAAAGGCTTTGTGAATTTTAAACAAGTTTACTTTAGAGATTGCGTTCATACTTAATACCAGTCTAGTCCTGTCAAGATAATGTTATGTTATTACGTAAGAAAACTTAATAAATGTATTTGTTAACATGACCCTGTCGTTTAGTAGTTATGCCGGTTCAACATTCATAGGGTCTTGATTGTGATACACAGATGACAGAAGTTTCGATCATGAATTAAGTTTTTTGTTTCCGGTCTGGGTGTTTGTGTATTTCTCTTTGTATACTCGTATGTCCATGGTTCCCACGGAAAATTTTGAGTGTGAAGTGTTTTTTTATAAATAATCGGCATATCGACCTTATTATCTATATGGGTATATAATATGAAGATAAAACAATATATTATAAACATTTACTCGTTATTCTTTATGCTTAATCGTTACTTCTAAAGCATTGGTTACTTCATGAAAAATTCTAACATTAATAAAGCCTACTGAAGGCACCAAGGCTAAAAAGGATAAGACTGGTAATACGGCTAAACGCGATACTCTGTCGGAGCAAGGTAGAGGAAAAGTCCTAAAAACCTTCTGGATTACCTCTACCATCAATCGCAATAAAGCCTATTAGAGCTTGTTGCGCTAAAGACAATAAAGGGAATCGATTTATATTGATAAACACCAGAGTCTAATCTGTTGTCGGGGCAAGGCCAGAGGCGGTAGGGTTAGGAAGGACTCATGCGTTATGCATGGCGTCGCGTGCCTCTGAAATATTGTAAAATGTTTATGTATGTCTCTACACAGTTGGTAATGATTTGTATATTTAATTAGAACTATACATTGAAATAAAATTAAATCATTCTGCAAAATTATACGGAACCATTTCTATCGCGATGCAATTATTGTTTCGTTCAAAAACGACATAAATATTTGAGTTAAGATCTATGAGATATCATTGGTTTCAGTGGTTATCTTAACAGTTTTGAAGCTAAGTTTTAACCATTAAACCGTCACCATTTACTTACCCCCTTTCAATTTGCTTAATCATAAAATATTTAGCAATATAAAAAGCACCACTGAGGCAGGCTTTCAGCGGCAACTATTTATCCACATGCTAAATTATCCTCGGGATATTTATCACTCTTCTACTGAATCTCCTGGATGGTATAACTCTCAGCGCTCGTATAATTTCGGTTTATCTCCGAGAATCCATTTATCAGTCTGTGGCTTTGTTTGTGGCGCACCGAAGATTCTATACACGTAGCTTGTCGCGAAATTATACGCTTATATCCTCAGCGGTACTTTTATTTAACCGACTTCAGAAAGGAAAATGGTAATATAGTCGACGTTGTTTACTTTCGTAGAAAATTTTAAGATACGAGTACGTACGTATAGGACATAATTATGCTCCTTAATGGAAAATTGAGTTACTTGATAGGCAGTATCCTTGATAGGCCTTCCAGTACTTTATAGTACTTTATTGTATGAATTTGTATGTATTATGACGATTGTGCTAATGCGGATTGGTAGAGATTTGGGTTAGAGGCCAACCGGTGTCGGGCTGTGCGCGCTTCACGAGCTTTAAACTGGTTTAATTTTAACCTTCACGTAGTTCTTACGAAAACAATAACAAACCGTATCGCCTGAAATTCCGAATTGCGTTTGTAATTTTTGATACCAACTCCCCTCCAGTGCCCCCGGCAACAATTAAAATGATATGTGGTTGTAATTACAGCTATCAAAAAGCAATCTTCCCGCGAAAGCAAATAAATTTGAATATATATAACGTCGCGATATGAGAAGCATTATTACGTATTCAGGGGAGGTTCGGGTTTAGATGTATGGGGCGATCATATATTTACGAGTATACTAGATCATCGTATTTATTTAGGAGTATCTACGTAAGAATATAAATGATAAGGAGACACAGTTTTGAATTAAGGACGTATTTTAACATTAGACAAGACAAGCCATAGTTATTCTTACAGCTCGATTAATACTAGGATTGAAATGGCTAATTATCTGATAAACTTAACTACTAGTGTCTGATTGATATAAGACAGGTGAAGTCAATAACCCAATATAAATAAATAGTGAAAACTTAAATTAACCTAGTTTTAAGATATGGCCAAAAACGTGGGCCCCCTGGAAATTGATTAAACATACAAAATATATAAATATTAAAGTATTTGTTTCCAGCTTGCATTCTATGTATTCTATTGCCGTGTTTATGACCACGCTAAGGTGAACCTGTATAGCGATCATCAGTGCCTCATCCTCGACTACGACACGTAAAATTTTATATCCAAATTCCTAAATATAAAATTACAAATCTTCCAAACATGCGTTTTTCCTTCTAAAGCACAAACATAGCTTACAATAAACTAATGCTTTTATTTATATTTTCTTCTGTGTTTCCCTCTAAAGCCATGTTTGAGAATGCGCGTTTAATTCTAAGGTGGGCAACTTATTCTCCCGGCCTGCTGGCACAGTGCCATATCTCCGGGAATTAGCGCACAACACCTGAAACAGATAAACGTCTTTAATTACCTTTGTTACCCCCGCCTCCCTGCACTCCGCCTCTCTCGTCCTAAAGTGACCATACGTTCAATTTAACTTTAATGGATATTTTGGGTTTTAAAATGTTGCTGTAAAAGCCCAATTTTAATTAACATAATGTCATACAACTTTAGCCATAACAGATCAAACCTGTATGAATGTATAATAAATTATAATATATAAATGGTTAAAATGTAATACACAATTAATTTCATTTGATATTCATAATTTAACAAAATCGTTTAAGTAGAATTAGATACACAACAAGATAACTATGACGTAAGACATATTATAGTCTTTAAAAAATTAACACAATGTTGATAAACATTTAATTATAATTCGTATTTTTATATAACAATATACGAGTATTTGTGTAAATCAATGATTTTGTTACCAGTAGTATTTCCCACATCGGTGTTGCGAACAGTGTTGAACAGCACGAGTGTTGCCAGTGGAGAACACACGGCTCTTCACGGGTAAACATGGAATTATTTCTATCGAAACTAAACCCTGGTGTTCCTACCTCCACTTCCTCCGTATCTTCTTGCCGAGCGGCCAAAGTTGAGAAACTTTTTACAAGGATTCACAGGGATATCCGGAGCGATGAAGCCTTAACTTGACGGCTATATTATATATCTATAAATAATTATGTTGCACTTAGTTACAACTTAATTTATTACTAGCGTATCCCCGCGTGGACTTTAGAATCGGCCCCTAAAAGTCAAATATATAGTACATTGGACCTGCCCCTGTTTTTAGCGACTTATGGGTAGAATTTCAGAAATTCCTTTCTTATCAGATGCCTACGTCATAAAAATAACTCACCCTCCAAGTTTCAGTTGTCTACGATCAGTGGTTTGGGCTGTACGTTGATCAGTCAGTTAGTCATTCAGGACAAAGCATTTTATATTTATAGAAGATAGAGATTGTCATGAAATAAAAAGCAAAACTCTTCTTGCAAAAAAAGAGATAAACTGAAAAAAACACAAGTATCTATGGAAAGAAGAATTACAAAAATTTATTTACACACTAAAAATACAATTTTTTAATTTATTGTCACACTGATTATTTCACCAATTCTAAATTAGATATCTAACATTTTTGATAACAGCAACAAACGCTGTGCATACGAAACAGCTCTTGATAACTCAAAAAGGAAAATAAATTCCAAACTACGAGTATTACAGTCTTAGTTCGTTAGTGAGAAACAGCAAAATTGTATTGTGTAAATTGTTTATGATGAATTTTAGTTCGAACTCTTCCTTACAAGGAATAGTCACGAAGTATAATCAACCGCGAGATCAGATGTAGAAGCCTTTGAAAGAGTTATCCTTTACCTAGCCTTTACTATTCCTACTTCAATATACAACAAAAACTAGATGAAAAGATGGCAACGAGATAATTATGAAAAACTGTAACCGAAATCCTCACATCTAAAGCTTTCTTGTTTCATAATTTTTGACCAACTTCAAAAATAGGAGGTTCTTTCGACTTTCGACTGGGTAAGCTGATGCTTACCGTTTGGTCCCATTTTAATTTGGTCCAGTTCTGATAACGGCATCCATGAGAATACCATACACCTAAGTCTTATATTTAAGTATGTGCGCCACAGCTTTAAAGTCAGTTTTTTTCGTAACGCGAGTTATAATCTATAACTTAATAGAAATTTCTTTTATTCATTCGTGAAGTTGTTTGTTTTTCAAAATTTGCATATCATTGGGTATTAGCGCCACCTGGGGGTAATAAACGCCTTTAATTGCCGCCTGCTCCCGCGGGAACAGCGAACTTCGTTAGCGGGATAACGACAAAGATTATGTACAAACGGACACGGGGCGTACAAAATTATATTACATTCCGTGAAATTTCAAAAAATTAATTTAATTCCTATTTAAGTAACTAATTTTCAAAAAAAGATTAACGTAAATAGTGAATTAGGTACAACCATGTCTAGTAGGTTATCGTTGAAAGTATATTTATCAATCGGTGTATTCCCGTTAGCCCCATTGGCAGTAGGCCAAGTTAAGAGTTAATTAATTTTAGTCTTATTAATTATTTTTATCCAATCTCCACCAATCCTTATTGGGGCACCGTGTTTCAGTATGATTCAGGCCTACCCCGTTTGTGGGTGCCCAGCAGTTGTTGCCTTTTTATGTCCCACCGTCTTTTTTTTCTGTTTAAATTTTTAAATAATTTCTTTATTAACTGTCTTTTGTTGCATTAGATCCTACCGAGACTAACGGTCATGACACAACTAAACATAAATTTATAATGTGCTGACATCTGCGGATAGCGAGGTCTCCACGCGTGGGTCATCCCACTGTTCCTACCCGATAATTAGCGAGAATGCTCCAACATAATACTAGATAAGCTTCGCATTCCAAGCACCTAAGAAATTACAATAAATTTGAACTCTATCTGCCGAAAGATTAGGATTAAAATCGAATGTAAAAAGTAAGTTAAGTTAAATTTGTTCCTATAATTAGGATAGCAGTAACCTATGCACTATGGGTTTGAGTTGTTAATCCTTATAACAGTGTTTTGTTTAGAAATGCCATTTCACTACAAACAGTCATATTAAGTTCGGATTTTACGTGGGTTTTGTGTTGTTACGTTGCAAATGCTTTCCAAGTTATTTGCGTGAAAATTGTTGCTTATCACCACCTACTTAATAAGTAGCGCTATTTTATAAAAATACTAATAATATAAAGCTGAAGAGTTTGTTTGTTTTAACGCGCTAATCTCAGGAACTATTGGACCGATTTGAAAAATTATTTTTGTATAATGATAGCTACATTCATGAGAAAGGTTATAGGTTATCAAGCATTACGTTACTATTCTTAACGCGGGTGGAACCGCGTGGCACAAAGGCATATTTTGTGCATATTTGTGCAAATAAACTATTTTGATTTTAGCCTATCGCACAAACCGTGCAGTAGCAGTTAAACAAAATTTCAAGTTAAGTATTCTACGAAAATTTCTTTTGTTTCTTAGTTTACTAACTAAAATGTCATGTAGAACATTAATTTAAATTTCAGTTTAAGTATCAGATAAGATAATAGATATTAATAATTTTAAGTATTTCAAAGATCATCAACACGACCTCAAACACCTTGAAGCATATATTGTAACTGCTCGAACGATTAGTATCTAACCCCCGCAGCTCTCGCAGCCTGCAGCAGATTCTCATCAGCAAGTTAGCGTTAATTAGCTTTATGCTTTCCAATAAGTGGTGAAAGGCTTTAGTAATCTGATGAGAATAATAGACATTCTTACAGCGTTTCTGACTTTAATGGTGACAAACATTATGTTATTATACACAGCCTTTAAACTGCACTAGATTTTGTAAACTTGAAATCAAATGTGACACAATCTTTTTTGTAGCAAAAGTTCAGTCTTTGCTCGTTGAAAATATGAGGGTAATAATAATAATTATATCACTGCCTATTTTTATCCTGCGACGTGGTTTTTTTTGGATAACACCTGTGATGTAATAGTGACTTTAAACTTAAATAGTTAATTTAGATTTATGAATTTAGTGTTTTATTTAGTTAGAGTCCGCTGTCAATTCTAATTTCAAGCTATGAGTGTGAGGCGTTTTTTTATTCACCGATAAAGTTAGTGATCAAAAGATTAACCTCTTTCAAAGATTAACCGTTGTTTCAAATCGCTTGAAGAGAGAGCATCGTCCGGGATTTTTCGAAATCGACCTTTCGTTAACCCCAGCCTACATCACGGGATTCAGAGTCGACCTTTCTGTAACCCTCGCCTGTATCTCGCTTACAGCTCATTACTTTTGTCACTCAAGGGTATCAAATGCCCCTAAAAAATAACCTTCACACAACATCGCCCGGTTGCCGTATATCATACATTATTATTCCTGCCTTTGAAATTGTACTTAGAAGTAAATGCGGTGACAAATACGAAATATGTACAAATATTTGTTTGAAGTTGCGGTAGATCGATAAAACTTTTCAAATGGCCAGCGTTTATCCTTTAAGTGTCTATTTGCGACTTAGCTACAGTCGCTACCGAACCTTAATATAACCTTATTAACAAAGCTTCCTTAGTAGGTATAACATTTACATAACAGAAACAAGAAACTTCGTAAAAACAAAAAGTTTTCCTGAATTCTCTCTTTCTTTAGTTTTTTTTTAAAGAAAGTTTTATCTTATAAAAAATGTCATCGACCCTTGGTTTCAACGGAGGCTTTGATGGACGAAAATATTTCAATACCTTCGACAGGGATCAGAGGTTAAAGCGTCAACTGTCCCTACGACCGGCTTGATGTCGCGAAGATTTAATAAAAATCCTAGGAGCCCATTGAAGTACAAAAATTTTCGCTGACTCTCAGCCCTTTAAGGGTCTCCAACCATTTATCAGTAAAAAATCGTTACCTCTTTCAAGAAATTGAAACATTAAATTTTTATATGTTTAATCATTTGGTTTTTCACAATGCTTTCAATTGCTCTGAAAAGGAAAAATATCAAACTATCGAAACCAAATTTGATGGCAATAGCAATCAAATGAAGTCATGTTAAGGCAGACTTTTTTTTGTTGACGGAGGGGAAACCTTCTAAAGGTACCCGGATACTAGCGAGTGATACCGGGTTTCGTGGGGTTTTGGAACCAAAAACCCCTCGGTAGCTTGCCTCAGCGCACTGGGTGAGACTCCAGGATCTATGTTAAGAAAAACCTAGCTCAGGTGTTTCAAATCGATGTCGAAACGGTCGACATCGATCGCGTATCAATAAATAAGAGTACACCCTACGACGTCAGCACGGTATTCGGTGAATCGGGGCTTAGCAAGCAGCGATGTTCGTCGTGAAACGAATTCAATTTGGATCATTCTTCTATGGCATTATCCCGTTTGAGGGACCGCCCCCGCTTCCCCGCCCTCCTGAAATTGGATCGTCTTTTGCATAAAATGAAAATCGAATCGGAACTAACGAAATAACCCCGAAAAGGTTTCGCCCTGATAAATGTCTCGACGCGGTCCGAAACTGTCGTCGTGATAGGGAAAATCGGAAATAACCGTGGTATGGTGGTTCTATGTGGAAAATAAGATGTTGACTTAAGGCGAGTTACTGCAACGGAAAATTACCAAAAATCTTGTAAGGAAAATAGATTCTTGGAGACTGTACCGCTGGACTTTGGGTCTTGATATTATATTTATATCGTTGATTACTTTACTTACTTATAATTACTTTACTATAATGTTTGATTAATTTATGTTTTACCTAATAATTGTGTCATTATTAAATACTAAATAGATATATTTTCTCCTTCTACTAGTTCTTCAGTTCAGTGTTTTCCTATTTCTTACCTAAAATACAGGCGGAAGCCTATGATGCTATTCAAGGCAACGCTTACTTCCAAATCTTGCATTAACCTTCCGAAATTTCAAGTTTTGAAGTATCTTGTTTTGGTAGTGTGCAGTACGGAACCTTCGAAAGCAAGTTTCTCATAATATTAACACCCCCATAATAATAACCCCATAGCTATATTTAGTACAATCTAAAAATAAACCAAACCACGTGTACCAGGATGGCATAACACAACAATGATGTCTTCTAGCCGATGAAGCAATAACTTGTAAATATCCAATGGCGTGAAAGGACCGATACGGGTTTCCCCGTGCATGAACAACAAAAATATCTACTTATTTTAAACATGTCTGTTGGACGACGTGAATGGCATTTTGTTCTACTGCTTATTTTCTACATAAATGATTGTTGAAGACTGAAATAAAGCACTTATGTAATGGATTGAATAGGATAACATACAATGTGACTTACAGAATGCTCCGAATATTTTGGTAATCAAGTACACTGATCAGTTTCCAAATAAAGTGGCTTAAGGCATTTGCACCATTTTTCTGGGTACCTTCAACCCTTTTTATGTCCCACTGCTGGCCACGGGTCTCTTCCCACAACCGGGGAAGGCCTAGAGCATACTCCACCACGCTGCTCCAATGCGGATTGGTGGAGATATGGGATATAGTGGAGAACCCGTGTTGGATGTTGTCAAACCGCCTAAAGGGCCTCCGACCAGGTTTAACGACTGTTATCTATCGATAACTACCGGGACCGATGGCTTAACGTACTCTCTGAAGCACTTTTTCTGGGTAATATCCCAGATTCTGAATAAAATACCCTGAATAAGTTTGTTTATAACTTATTTCATACTCGAATCTTCCTATTAACACAGGTACCCCCTATTCATTTAATCTCTAAAAAGCATGTGCCACAACCACGTAGAAATTATGTATCATGTACCAAGTACCACGTGCTAGCTTTGGCAACAGTTGTTGCGTTTTGTGTTTGTAATAACATCGGGATCGCACCCCGAACGTATCTGCGATTATTACGAAAGGTTGTGTCCGAAATACTGCGATATCCCGTTATTATATAAGGGATCTTCGCTGAAGCTGTTCATGGGGGATCATCTAAGATTCCCTTATTTTCGGTAAGCGCTAACATGTTTTAGAGATTTTGCTGTAGTTGAGTAGGCAGGGAAAATGTTTAGTATTTATTGTACCTAACTCATTCTGGAGAAAATGGCACTTTAAAATCTTTTTAACTATCTATCTATCAATTGATACTTATATAATAAAGCTGAGTTTTTTTGTTTGCTTGTTTGTTTGAACTCGCTTATCTTTGGAAGTACAAGTACAAGTCGGATTTGAATAATTATTTTTGTGTATGATAGCTACATTACATTCATAAGGAAGGTCATAGGCTATCAAGAAAATATATGGTTCAATTCTTAACGCGGGTGAAACCGCGAACACAGCTAGTGAAAGATAAAATTTCCAAGTTAATTTCACCCACTTCTAACTGTTCGATTTGCATGAACGTTTGCACAGCTTGCACACTTATCAAAGATCGATGGCAATACAATAAATCAGGGATGATTTGATGGGGGAATGTAGAGTTGGATATGATTCTTTGGCGTATGCTCAGTCATATGTTCTTGAATACATTTCGGGGGCATCTTTACTGCCGATTAATTTATTTTTGCGATATATGATTGACAACTTCAAATCTTTGCCAATGGGCTCCCAAAACATTTTTAAATTAAACTGTCAAACTCTACCGTAATATTAAGTTGTCAAAGGGATATTATATTCCCGACATACATTCTAGAAAATGCCTTCGAGCCAACAACAAAAACCACGTAGCCTGAATTATGTGGGCCCCGACCGGAAATTGAAGGCTTTTATCCCGGATTTCAAAGATGCCCCTTAATAGGACAATGGGACCTCTATGTTAGCATTGTGTGGGACATTTTGAAAAATATTTAATATGAGATCGGGAGATCAGTGGTCATATATATTTTGCGAATGAAAAGCTTAAAATTGAGGTGATTTTAGATTATTTTCAAACTTTCTTTCGCATAGCTATGTGAAGTATGGAACGAAGTAATACAGAAGAGTCAAGAAACTGCTCTTTATATAACACTAAAGCAAAGAATAAATATAGGTACTAATAGTAATCAGTATAGATGGCGGTCTCATTTAGCGATTTTTTCCAAACAACCAAGACCAGAGTAAAGAATATAAGAGCATAAAAATGTCGATTTATAGGTATGTTTTCAAAACATCTTGTTTCCAGTTCATAATCAGCTATATGGGTGTTTATTTCGTGAGTAGTATTTTCTACTTCTTGTTACCGTCCAACGCAAACTTTTTCAGCGTAATCTGATCACAATAGAGCCAGATGTCTAAGTGTTGAAGCTTGATAAACATACGCAAGATGGATAGCTAGAATCACGTTTCTTAATGCAGCGGTCACTCCGCACTCCCGTCTGTTTGATGCATCGATCAAATTATTTATTCTTTCGAGAAAGTTTTGACGGTTAAATAGAAGTCCAGACAACCAAGGAGACTGATGCAGGAAATAAATTTAAAAGTTGTTAGCTTATAAAAGGAGCTAAGAGATCTTTTGTCAACATAATAGGAATAGACTCAGTTTCAGTGCTAAAACAATAAATATGTTCTTGGTGACAGATAAAAATGCTAATAACTTGTAATTTATACACTTGATTTTAAAGTAGTGCTGAGAGTTTTTTTTCCGCCGGCTTTTTTCTCCCGGCCTACCTTAGCCAAAAGGGCGCCTAAAGCCGATGTAC
>DWAV01001113.1:0-14774 GCA_018231305.1 Noctuana lactifera
CCGGTCTGGGTGTTTGTGTATTTGTCTCTGTGTGTGTCCATGGCACCCACGACACAGGGAATCCTAGTGTGGGACTGTGAGTGTGAAGCGTTATATTGTATTATACTTACAAGTATAATATTACGTAGAATAACTCTTACCCACTATAAACTTCGTTGAACATCCGCTCAGCTATCACCAAGTCGAACTGTTCTCGAGGATCATTCATTAACTTCTGTAGTTCGTCGTGTTCCAGCGCTATCTTGGTCACGTTGTACAGCATTTGGAATATATGATGAGCGTCGAAAACCACTTCTTCGGTCATTAATGCTTCGATGTTCAACGACTGAGCTGGAAATGAGGCATGTATGGTGATAGCACATCTCCGCCGCAGACTGTAGTAGCGAGACCGCGGAACATTCCGCACACAAAATAACAACCATTTGTATGGCGCGCGGAACTCCAGCGAAATTGCCTGTTCTAATATCAAAATTTAACTTTGCGCGTGTCTGGATGCGTTGCTGCTCATGAGAACTGAGATCGCCTCAATAAAGTGTTTCAGGAATCCGCACCTCCATTTTTAACAATGCTTTCAATATCCCCATATGCTAATTTTCTTGGCAAGTTCTTGCTAAAACTACGAGCTAAGAATTATAGAGATCCTAATTCCTACAGCTGTTCGTTAGCTTCGGAGCTACGGATAACGAAGATCCTTTCTTTAGCAGAGCATAGCAAAGGGGGCGATTGCCCCTTGTAATCGGGCCAGCTGTCCTGCCTAATTGTAGGTAAACGATGCCTCTTTCGCGAGCTTTGGAAAGAGCAATCGACCCTCAGGTGGTCGAGTGTGTATGGGCGCTAACTAATGAAGATGAAAGTGACAAAGAAGATTTATTACGTGCCTAAGATCCTACCGCAGTGGGTACACTACAAAATGTAAAGTTGATGTAAAAAATTCTTACATGAAAAGGCGTTTAAAGTATCGTTTACAACGACATATCTAAGGTTCGGAACCGCTTTCTTCGGAGCAAATGGCGTGATGTATGTCACAAAATTATTGTGTATTTTTATGAGTTAACAGTTTTTCAGGGTTGGGCTTACGATAGGTTGCTATTCTAAACTTATTTCTACCGTAAGCTTACCACACACTCATAGCTCCATACTAGGATATCATGTACATTCACAAAGAAATGACACAAGCACCCAGACCGATCTAAACTTTTCATTACAATTTCTGCCCCTCCGGGAATCGAAACCAGGACCCTTCGAATGGCGTAGGTATCGGCTTGATAAACACTACCCCACACGGGTTGTCAAGTGATAAAATTATGATATTGTAGTACTGTAGGTAACCACAGGCTTACCTACAGTTGAAACATAATATATAAATAATTAATTTATTAAAATTTTAACGAGATGGGGATTATACTTAATTTAACTCTTTAATTATTTCTTTAATTTGTTTCTTTTTTTATTTATTTATCCAAAACAAAATGTACCTACATTTTTCCCAAAAATATTTTGTAGAAAACTCTAAAAGAAAGATTTCACGCAGTCCTCCAACTTTGCTGACCAATTATTTCTTTAATAGTTAAGAATAAATGACCGAAAGGGACAAAGAAAGATTTCTTTTCCTTATATACCTACCTCATGACCAGCTTGCACCAAGTTTCTGACGTAGCCTTCCCCCAAGATTCCATGGCTTCCCGACGGCACGGGAAACATCAACAGGATTCTGGACCCAGAAGAGAAACCGGCACAAACAGAGAGAAAGAGAATCACTTTCGCTACAACATAGCACCGAGAATTCCCCATTTAATAAGAGTTATTATATCGAGAATTACTAGTCGAAACAACAATACGTTGTACGATTTGCGACACGACTGAGAGTATATTGAGTTTTAAATTGACATCATGTCACATTCGCATTAACTTGGATATCCAAGATTATAATTAAGATTATGTAAGTACTTATCTTTTAAAGTTGTTTTGTATCTGATTGCCTCACGTATCCATTTTTTTTTCCTTTTTCTTAATATTTATATCACTACATAGTATAAAACAGAGTCGCTTTCTCTGTCCCTATATCCCTATGTATTCTTAAATCTTTAAAACTACGGAACAGATTTTGATTCGGTTTTTTTAATAGATAGAGTGATCGATATAGAGTTTGTAGTGTATTTAGTACAGCTCGTGCGAAGCCGGGGCGGTTCGCTAGTTAACCTATATATTATACACTAACTGACTTGGTACAATAAATCAGAAGCGGCTAAAAAAGTTGCGTTAATTTATATAAAAGTACCTATAATACCTAGTTATTTAAGCTTTACCTTCAAACGTACTATTATTGTAAGTTAAGCTATTAATTAACACATAATTATGTACAAACAAAAGTATTATATTTAAAGTGTAATTAATTTTCTAATGTGACAGTGGTGGTATGGGAAGTGTAGACTACTATGAAAAGTGTGATGGTCGTTGAGTTTTTGCTGTAGATATCAAATAGACGCAGGTGATAAATATTTGTGAAATTTAACGTGTGCGCGTCAATTGTGTGTGTATGTGTGTGTGTGTGTGTGTGTGTGTGTGTTTGTAATAATAATAATATGATATGTCCGCAATTTATTGTAGAAAATGCTTTTTTTGCTAAGCAGTAATTGAATAAATTAAAGTAGAAATTGAAAAGATCATTTATTCCGTATAATAACAACACTTAAGTACATTACAAAATATATATTATATATATATTGAGAGAGAAAAACTTACATACATATGAACTGCTAATTTTAGGGCAGTTCTCGTTGTGATGGATTTTTCATTTGGAATCACCTTTCAAATGAAAAATGAATCATTAAAATCCGTTCACCCAGTCGAAAGTAATGCGGTAACAAACATTAAAAACAAATGCAGTCGAATTGAGAACCTCCTCTTCTTTTTTGAAGTCGGTTAAGTAAATTCCTATTCTTTATTAAGGTTAAGATACTTTAATTAATTTTTCACTTTTACTTAACTTGATAAAATAAAATCTAGACCTAGGTTTTCGAATCAGACACATGCAAAGTCTTTTGGCAATAAATGTTACAGCCATTAATGAGACGAGAGCTACAGCAAATAGATCTAAAAAGCACTTCTGGTACCAGGGCGTCAGAAGTGCTGGGGATCGGAGGTGTAGGGCTCCTTGTGTAGCTATTACATGTTCGATCCAGTGCAGCACCTCCAGTCTCGGAGCCAGGGGACGGTCGTGGTAGATGGATGACAGCTTCATTACATTCTCCTTATACCTGTAAAATTATAATAATAGGTACTATCTGACCCAACGAATTTCATTCCGCCTCAGAATCAGTAAATGTTGTATTAACTTATTAGCTTAAAGGTTCGATGGCTGCAGATGTGTTGATGTGAGGCTGTACGTATTCCCCCATCCTCCCCCTTTCAAGCTCATACCCTGGTCGACCACACTGCTCTAATGAAAATAACCAATTGTAATTTCCCCCCTTTCAATTAAGCGTTATCGACAATTAAATCCCAGACCCGTGGTCGACCACGCTACTATTGCTTACTATTAGGTACCTATTGAAGTTTACCTAATGAACTTCAATAGGTTATTTTTATTATATCAAACGAAAATATTTTCAGCCGTTCTTGAGTTGTAAATGGTGTAACTGACCCAAAAAAAACACTCACGTAGGGCTACCGAGTAATTCTTCAATCGCCTCCTTCAAATCGTGTGCAAACTTCAAACTCATTGGCACTAATACACCGAAGCCCCTCTTGGCTGCAGTCATTACGTTCACTTCCTGGTCTGCAAAGATCGGGACTCCAATCACAGGTACTCCATAGTGCACACTCTCGGTCAGAGATAACATTCCACCATGTGTTATAAACAGCACACATTTTGGATGCGCTGTTAAAATAAGTTGAAGATTTTAAAAAAATGCCTACGTAGAGCTGTTTCTGCATATTAAAGTCAAGAATTATTTGCACATATAGCGATACCGAAAGTAGTACTGGCAGAATTTGAATGAAAATGAAATTTTAGTTGCATAAATATGTTAGGATTTCACCAAGTTAGGTTTACAAATAATATTGTACTTAGTAATGAAAGTTCTTATGGTGATTATAATATAACCCGCTGATAAGTACTTAGGCAAGCTTTACATTTTGGTTGGCGAGGTGTGGATGCCTGATAAACTTTTATTCAGTTAATCAGATTCAGCCACGCAGATATCGTAATGTTTTAGAATTTTATGTTAAAGAGAATCAAAGAAGGCAATTAAAAATATTACCTAAAACACTCTGATTAGGAATCCAAGCAAATGTTTTGACATTAGAAGGGAGATCTTCAAATCGTTCGTCAATTTTCCATACAACGGTGTAGTTTAATTTAGAAAACACCTCCAGTAGCTCCATCTTGAGTCCAAACGGCAAATATTCAGCTCGTAAGTGAGATCCAGTACTGAACAGTATTACTCCGTTCTTACTACTTTCCATAACACTTAGCATGTCCTGAAATGTGTAATGTCCAGTGCCACATCACAATATTTTTTGTACATAGACCTATTAGGTACTATTTGTTAGCATGTTCCTGCACGCTCGTTAGCTGCTCATAAAAGATAAAAAACCTATGCTCCACCTTTAAGTCTAGTTGAATTGTTGATATCTCTAAAAGCTTTAAATTATTGAAATTATTTACCTAGTCTATTCTACTACGTTACTTTGAAATTTTGTTTTCTGGAACCCCCAAAAACCGTTAATTAAAATAATCGAAAAAATCGCAATCGCAAGATCACCTCCTCCAATTAATCTACTGCAAGGCTGCAACATTAAATAGAATGAGAACAAACATTTCTTACGTTGGGGAAAGGTTCCAGATGCCCAGTGATATGAAATCCCCCAATAGCTTTATAGCTTTGTGGTATTTCAGTTGACTCTCGAATAGTGATGTGCGTGTTGCTGAACAATAGAGATGCGTTGTATCTGACCTCTTCGAACGGTGGTAGAAGTTTTCCTCTCTTTTTGGACGCTGGTCCAAACATTTCCTTGTACATTTTAACCTCAATTGGATCGGTATAACTGAAATAAGTAATCACCATATGTTAAGGCTTACTGGCAGCCAAATCATACTGGCCATTGATCACACTGGACGCCACAAACGAAGAAGAAGAATGCAGCGTTCCATTTTGATTGTGTTTTGTTTTTTTCGTTGTACAATAAAGCATAAATAAAGCATCTTTTTATCATCATTTAGGCATTATTAATTATTATTTCAGGCTATCTTATTATACATATTAAACACATACGCAACACCATATTACACATTAAAATATGTACCTACGCTAACTTCATCAAAAATCTGAATCAAAATTCAGTAATGAATACTGTTGATAGCATGCGCAAGAACACTTACAAAGTTCTATAAGCTGCTATTCCAACCACATACAGTAACTCTTGAACCCGCTGCAGGAAGTTTAATGGTGGCATGTTATTTGTCACTATGTTCGTAGCGTAAGCTGGGTTGGGTGTTTCGTGTATCAACCTTAAAGTATCGTAACCGTCGTCGAAGGACGAGAACCATATGTAGGGGCAATTGAAGACAGCTGAAAAACTGATCAAACGAAGACATCTTATTCGGTACCAAGGAACTGTGTGAATATAATTTGAACTCTGAACACTTCTTAGCTCTGACCAATGCCCAGTAAGGGTGACTGACTTTCTGACTGACTAACTTTTAAAAGTAATCAATAACATAATTTGTACTCGTAATTCTTGTTAAAAAACCTAGAAAACGGCAGTCAGTTGGCGGGTAGCCGAGTCCCTGTATAATATGGTTTACATGCAGATAATATTATTATCGAGTTCATACAACGATGAATGAACATAAATGTAAGAATAATTGGTGGAAATTAACATGTTAATCAAACAAGTTTACACTGTAAATGTATTTTTAATATCTTCTATAGAAAGAGTAGTAATGCACTCACTCGCTGAATTATCAATTGTTTCTAAAAAGTAGTTAAAGTTAAAGGTAAATATGTAGACTTCCCAGTCAACTAGAACCGACTCGAGAGAAAGATCATTTCTTAAATTAGCTTCATTTTGTGTCAAAGTGTGACACTTACCCGCAATATACATCATTCATCATTTTCTCCACAATAACAAGATCAAAGGTCTGTCCGGTGTCCTGCATTACACGCTGCACTTCACTATTGGACATCGTTACATGCGTTATATTCATCATTTCATTGAAGATGGCATAATACGTCATCTTGCCACCATTCTGTTCAACAATGTTCCTCAGGTTTACGCCTAGAATCAATTTTATATGAATATGCTCCTTAAAGTAACTTAAAAACTTAAAGTAATTTGAGCATAAGTTACTTTAAGTTTTTAAAACCAAGTAAGAGACACTGGACCCTATACTTTCTTGAGGTGCATATGTTGTGAGGTTCTGACCCATTACATCACCATCCATCCATACCATTCTGGAAGGAAATGTGAACACCACAAAACCGCAGTAACAGTTGGCCAGTGTAGACTAAATAGGTAATGATTTACAGTATTTTAAACCCTTGCAGCATAAACTACCACATGTATTGTATGGAATAAATTAAGTTGATGATCACTTTTGAATTAATTTTATTTATCTACTTACCATTAAGTATATAGCGATCCACTATGATCTGCCGCAAATTTGGATTGTGATCCTCAACTGGGTTGGGAGTTATATAGGTAACCTGCAAGAAATTAGATTATAAAGGAAGTGCTTGCAAGTTCTGACAAAACATGGACTTCAGTACCTATTTGAAGTCAAATGCTGATAATTAAATTAAACCATCACAAGGTAAATTTAGGGGATAGATCAGGAGCGACCGTTAAGCCATAGATCGTATAATTAGAAATTCCATATCTATCCCATATCCCATTTCACATAGGAGTGAAATCCTTGAGTGTGTTCATAAACCACAATCTCACAAAACGGCCCCTCGACAAATTTTGATACAGGTGGCCTATAACGAACTCTTAATGCCATTCTGTTTAGGTCAGGCACGTCAGCCGACAAGTGAAACCTTAACTGACCGATGAGACAGACACGTGACATATATACATTAACCAATGCGATACAAGAGTTCTCTTTGTCTCGTCTGATACTCAATGGCTAAACTTGAGCCGCTCAAGTCATGAGAAATACTCAAGTGCTAACAACAACCAACCAACAGCACTACTTAACACCGATTAATAAAATATAATTACAAAATATCTACCTCGTGACCAGCATTAAGTAGAATGTCTACGAACGCTTCTCCCAGGATAGAGTGACTTCTGAAGGGGAACGGAAACACCAGTAAAATCTTGTAACTGCTAGTAACATTTATAAACAGGTGAAGAGTAAAAACCAGTAGTTTATAAGACATTTTTTCCGTAATACAACGCTTTTGGGTACGAGTAGGTACTATCTTCAGGTGCGGTAGTCTGGTAAAGTGACTGACTTATCGCAATTAGCGGATACATTTTCTATATCTACTAATTAAAATATTTATGTGTCGATAGGTATATAAGTATATTATATACGTACTGTAACCTTGGCTTGGTAATGTAATTTTGTCTATAAGTCTAAGAAAATTTAAAATTGGCTTGTTTGTTAAGGTACCTAACTGTATTTTGACGTAAATTAGAAATCTGTAACGTTATCAACACTCAAACCTTTCATTCAATATTGCTATCCCAATGCGTTCAATCATTTTTATTAATTTCATGAATAAGCTTATTATCTCAAGTGTCATTGATAGACAAAATCATAATTAATATCGGGTTCAATTTGCTATAAAAGCTTGGATTTCAAGCTTTTCAACCATACATTTCGTTATAGTTCTTAGAACTTTTGCAACTTCGTTTTTAAAAAAACTTTTGGAGACAAAAATGAAAAACATATTTTTGATTTGCTGTGTTATGTTCCTGGTGTACTTTAAGACATCTGAAGCTAACCCCAAGATGGACTGTACGTATAAATAAATTCATAGAAAATTATGGTTACGTACCAAAGATATTCAAATTCTAATATTCAATCTACCTATCTCCGACAAAACTTAGTTAAAGTCGTTTTGCATAAATAAATGAAAAACAGTTTCGCCTAAAACAAATTCGCCCAACTTTTTAGAAACTGCTAGGTGTCTGCCACGGTAGGTGTATCTCATGCTGTTTCTATCTAGTATCTATTACTAACTACATACCTACTTAAAAACTATTCAATTAAATTAATATGGAACCTACTTTTACGTTGTGCGTAACATTAACGAATTTCGAATAAAATCAAAATCAAAATCGTAATTCTTCAAAGTAAATATGCAACTGGCTTCCAGCTAAGTAAGAGAAGTATACCTTCTTAGGTACTTAGGTACCCATTAAGACTTAATATTAGCTACTTAACTTACTTATCCTTTTCTTATATTATTTAGTTTATAATAACGCCCGCTGCGTGAACCTGTGGGATGAAGGATGCATCAACGGACAGCTCCCAGGATCTGGTAAGGTTTTGCCTTAATCTTAGATAGTCTTTCCTACATATCAACCGTTTCTAAATATCTACAATATCACCTGTCAAAGACTGAATTTCGAGTCAAAAATCATATCTATCTGGACTAGTGGGGGTCCTTTACAATTCGCTTTGAAGAAAGCAAGACATATTTGTTTCGTTATACACAACAAATTAAATCCTACCTATTATAAACGCGAAAGTTTGTAAGTATGGATGGATGGATGTTTGTTACTCTTTCACGTAAAAACTACTGAATGCATTTTAATGAAACTTTACAATAATATTGCTTATATATCAGAATAACACATAGGCTACAATTTATAAAGATATTGTATGAATGGCTCGAAATACTAATCTTGCGCAAAGTCGCGGGCACCAGCTAGTCCATTCATAAAACCTTGAAATAGGCATCAAACACCTTTAGGCTCTAGGCATATTATGAAGAATACGTGCCAACGACAAGAACCGTTCCTCTAGGGCCATCAAATACCTACTTTCCACATAGGATCTGTCATAAGCAATTATAAAAATATACCAAGAAGTGATGATGATTACCTGAACGGTGGATTTAACCCTGGCAAGCGTTGTATGGATGTTTGGGATCATGGTTGCGTTGATGGACGGCTGGTAGGTGCTGGTAGGTTTAAAGACTTTCCAAAAGATTAAATGTCTCAACTTTTGTACCTATAACCATGACGACCCATGTGCTGTAGTGTACCATTCGAAGAGTCCCGGGAACGATCACGGCGGGGCAGAAATTTAAATGATGAATTTAGATTTTATTTTTGTTTCATTTCATTTGTGTTTGTATGTGTCCATGGTACCCACGACGGACACGACACAGGGAATCCTAGTGTGGGGCTGTAAGCGTGGAGCGTTATCGTACCTATAACCATAGTGTCGAACAATTTTGCAACTTTAATCATAATTAATAGGTCGTTTTGATTTATCAAAAACTTATTCTTTATCTTTCACTTAAAGGTGCTGACGACGACTATCTCGGTGGAAACTTTAATCCTGGAAAACGGTCCCTGTACGAGCTCTTGGCTAAACTGCAGAGGAAACACCAATTTTACTAAATGATGACGTACCGAATTGTAATGTCGGAACTATGATGAATTTTACTATGTTTCACCTTTTCAATTCTCATCTGAAAATCATGTTATCGCTAGTGTTCTATGTACCTAACTATCTATGTAGGTAGTTAGTTTTTTTTTAATTTTTATGAGCTGAATGTTATTTTTGCTTTCGTTGTTCTTGTTTTTTAAAGGAAAGTTGAAGAGTTAAGGAATTGATTTAAGTCTTTTAAGATTTTGTTTTGGTTTCTCATGAAACGTAAAGTAAATTGTCACTGAGCTATGTAATCAGTTCTTCATTCACTTGATTTCCTATTACAACTTATATCATATACCTATAATGTAAAAAAGTCAATAAATTCATGTAGATACCTATAAACATTTTATAACACCTCTATACCTTTATAACCCCTATATATAATAACCCCCTAGATAAATTTAGCTAAACACACAGGTATAATAATTTTAAAAAATCCAGTAAAAATAGAAACACACTATAAACTAAAAAGGAAGGAATAGCTGCAAACTTAAAAATTCATTTGTAGTTTGTACCATATTTCAGTTTATATAAATGTTAAAAACAAACCACATAATTTATGATACAAAAAATTTATTATGTACATAAACCAATGCTTTTCGCACATATCAACTTACATAGCATACAAAAATATTTTTCTCATAGAAACAGCAATTTACAATCGCATCAATTGTATAAAGTTTATTTTATACATAATAATTATGTATTATCCAATCAAAGGTAAATACAATTTTCTATTCTAGCTGTACCCATGCAGTGGCAGTTATTTTATTCTAGAAGACCATGTAAATGCATCCCCTGAAGTTGCTAATTCTCAAGAAGATATCAATAATTTTACAGCAGCATTGCAATTATAATTTAAAACAATTTTATGGTAGACCTAAATTAGTTGCACCGAAAACCTATGTTACATTATTTTGTAAATTACAATCACATCAAAGTTTATAAGTCTGCCTTAAGCGCCTTATCAACAACACTGTAAAACCTTTTTATATAATCTAACTAACCGATAATTTGTAAATTGTACCACAAAACATTTACAAACTAACACATTACTTTTCTAATTAGACAACCTATTGAAACTGTGTCTGGGTGTTTGTGCAACTGCCTTTGTATGAGTCCATGGCACTCACGACACAAGGAATCCTAATGTGAGGCTGAGTGCGAAGCGTTATTTTTTTGGAATTTGCTGTTTAGAAAATAATTCTTTAATTTGGTACAATTCACAATTCATCGTCAGTTTGTTAACTGTCGGTGTCGACTTCGTCTTGTAGATAAACTAACGGTCAAAATTTGAATTATATATATCCCTGCTCTATCATAAACAAGTCGGATGCACAAGTTGTCTATTGAATCTTATCATCATAATACTAACCATCTATTAGACTAAGTTAATATCACCAATTCGACATTGGACGACTTGAAGTTAAAGGCGAAGACCGAATAGGTCACAATTGCTTGGCAAGTAAAGATAAGGCTGACTGTCGTTAAGATAAATGCTTAAAATTACATCAGTCATGCGTTTGTACATTTCCTAGAGCTTAAACAAAAACCTTAATAAAGGGGCAACATTAAATAAAGGAATATGGCTACTTTTGAGTTTTTATATACAATTTCAAGTTATTTATCTTAAAATATACGCAACATAAAAACGACTTAAATGGAACAATGTATTCAATAATAATTCGTATATTGATCATAGGTCTTGAGCTGGATAAAAACGGCAAATATTATTTGAATTGGCAAGTTTGATAAGAAATGTTGAGGCAAGTAGGTGATAAATTTAGAAAACAATTGAACTGAACATTACTTTTGTTTTTAAAATGAAGGAAAATATGAAAAATCCAAATAATTTCTAAATGGTCTCTTGTTAAAATTGTAAAATTGCATATTTATCTTTCCATGCAAAGACAAAATCTTTTGCAAGGGCAAATACAGTTGAATAAATAAATTTAAGTTTATGAGACGCATAATTTAATTATTTACAAAAATATCTAAATAATCGTTAGTAGGGAAAAGCAAATACATATTTTCAAACCTCAGTGCAAAGTACTTGTTTGACCTAGAGTGTTAAAAGTAATTAAAATAAATTACATTCATTCGTATTACACTATCACATCATAGTGCTTATATATTTTATTCACACAATTTGATTTATAAAAGTAATTTGTGATATACAAATTTTTTTGCACATTACAAATATTATTTTCCATTAAGTTTATTTTTATTTACTTACCAAACTACCTAACTACCAAAACGAAACTAATTTTTTATTGGCAACTACGACAAGGCAACCTGGTATTAATTTTAAATACAGTACAAATATACAACATACAGATTAAGTATTTATTTATCAAACATGTCATGATTGCTTCAATCAAATATCATTTAAAAATCTGGCAACATTTTTAACATTAGCATTCTGAGCAATGTGTAATACTTACACATTATTGTTGCATAAAATATTTAAAATCTTATAAATTGAATTTAATTGACTCACAGCAATTTATGTACTTTACAAAATATTGATATCACAGTTTTAACATAGTAACTATGCTAACCAACATGATCTCTGTAACATAATTATGGCAATATTAAATAATTTTGTCAATATTTAATAAGATTTTTTCAATAAAATTGTAAAATTACCCTTAAATTTGGGTAGGTACTTTTTAATTGTATTCTATTTCAGAAAATCTTACTTCCTCACCTACTGCATAATATGTTAAATTCAAACTACGGCTAAGAAAATAAAACAGTCTACGTCTAGGTAATAACGTAATAACTTAGTAATAAAATAGAGAAAGTAAAATATACAATACAACTAAAGAAGCTAGAGATCCAAAAAATTCAAATTAATAAGTACATGTATGTAACTATACTATAATCTATAAAATACATAAAATAAAAATGCTTATGAGTAAAAACTTCTGAGTAGGTATACAAAGTACTGCGAAGACAACACTTAAAAATTGACTTAGCTCAGATTATTAAATGAAGGTCCCTTCAAAAATTAATCACATTAACCTTTAATCCAAGTCAGTATGAGTCAGACCATAACAGTTACCTGTCATTATGCAATCAATTTTCAACAATCGCTAAAACCACTCCCAAAGTTTATGTAGGTATGTTAGGTAAGCCCTCTGGTGCATTTGATGTCTTCACAATATACCTTTGTTTACATTGTCATTATGATATTATATTAACGAAATATAATACATAACATGTTTACATTAAATAATTTACTGACTATAATAACCTATTTTAGGTTAATAATATAAAATAAATTTTCTACAATAAAATAATGTTCACATTTGTCATTTATTATTTGTACGCATCAGACATTGCTTGTTTGAATGCATTCTAATTCTAATTTAATTAGTTGGACCATGCCAGTGGTCCTGGCTATATTGTGGCAACTCCATTGGCAATTTATTGTACATATTATTTACATTTGGCAAAGGATTAGGCGGAGGTGCCTTTTGAACAGTATTTTGTCTAAACTTAGTTGAGTATTTATAAAAGTCGGACATTTCGAAAGGTTTTGTCTCTTCCCTGTATGGAATACATTTACCTTGCTCTATAACGGTTAAGTTTTTAGGAGAATCCAAAGAAACAGCACTCGGTGATAGAACAGGAGGACTATGCGATACTTGATTTGGACTCTGCATAGCGGAATGACGTCCGGACGCAATCATTATTTCATAAGTCTGTGAAGTACCTATACTCGGAGTCCGTTTAATGCTGGAACTCTTTTTCAGCACAGGAATCTCTTTTGTGGGTGAATCTAGTGATGTTTCATACCACTGTTTCTCTTTGACCTTATTTTCAGAAGGTGACAGCGGTGAGTACTTACTCATGCTTACCGAATCAAAGTTTCCATGAGAATAGCCAGATAATTGGCTTACTGGGCTCATTGCGTCTGGATAAAGCCTTCTTTCGTCCAAGTAATCATCTGTTGACACTTGTAACTGCATGTGTAATGGATTTCTTATTGTATTCCTTTCACGCAAAGGTAGTGAGTTAGGTACCGGTACAACTCTCTCTGTTGGAAGATGAGTAGCTTCTACAGGTTGCTCCTGGATATCTGGTTGAGATCTGTGTTGGTACATAGGTAGCGGAGGGCGATAAGTATCAGTCATAGTTTCTAAATGCTGGCTATAGTCACTGTGAGATGTTAAGTGGTACGTCTGCGTCCTTTGAAGGGTGTTTCGTCGGACGCCATCCGCTCTACGCTTGGACTGAGATGGCATTTGATGATGATGTGGCAGACCACCCAAATGTGGATTCTGGGCTTTAAGGTGGGACGCATACTGGTATATGAGCGGAGTGTTCCTCATCCCGTTCTGCTGCTGAACATGATGTGGTGCAATTGTGCCATGTGTGTAGTGCGTAGTAATGTCTGGATGACTAGAACTAAAGTGTGTTTCTCTCAAACGCGACACATTATGAGCTTCGGTCGGATTGTTGTAATAGATCTTATTAGTATACTCTGTGGTCATAGTATGATGTCTGTACATTGGTTGTTGCATATCATGGATGTTTTCTGATGGACCTGAATCGTGTCGACCCGCTAAAGCTGGGTAAGTGTGAGACGTATGTATCGAGAACGTTTCTGGGTGCCGTTCTTGAGGCGGGGATGGGAAGAAGTTGGAACAACTGGTCTCCGGTCGTCGAATATGCCTCGGATGGGCGCTTTTAGTCGACATACCTGATATTGACGGTGTAGACAGCCTGTGGGACAGATTTTTGCGTAAACTCTGTTCAGCTTCGTGCACTCGTTCAGATGCAATCCTGAGACGTCTAGATGAATTGTCAGCCCCGTCCTGGACGTCTGTGCCGTCTGTGGAACGTTCAACGCTACGTATGCTCCCTAATCGTTCCCTCTGAGGCACTTCCGGACTTAAAGGCGCTTCGGGCGGCATTATACCCGTTAACTGCACTTCTTGAACACATAATTTATAAAGCTCTTCGTTCTTAGAAGCGAGGATTTGTTCCAACTCTTTCTTTCGAGCTTGTAGCTTAAGAAGCTTGTCTTGTTTATCAGTATGGAGATCGCTCCCCATTGTACTGGTGCCCATGATTCAAAAGTAACACAAAGAACTCAAATCATAAAAATAAATACCTATGTAAGGACAACATAAACTCAAAC
>DWAV01001114.1:0-14771 GCA_018231305.1 Noctuana lactifera
GGTAGAAATAAAATTGAATATCACGTGACTGAAAAGTGCGCGAACTCTGACCGCGTGTAAATTTCAAACCAATTACATACCAAAAAACACATCGAATACGATATACACGAGTACTTAAAGGTGCTAAACGGAGCGCGTCGTCTCTCGTCGCCTGCTGGTCGTGACTTCGTATCACGATACTGTGATTGGCATGGACGCTCTAATTTCACGGTTCCACCTGGTTTACGCCCAACCAGTTTAGGGTAAACCAAACGTTCCACCGTTTCTGAAACTACGCAACATCGAATTTTCCTTTGTTAATATTGTTACCATTAACCCTTACTACTTCAATCCTTTTTGTGTCCTACTACTGGGCATGGGTCTCTCCCCACAATCAGGGAAGGCCTGGGGCATACTTCACCAAAATGCTTCAATGCGGATTGGTGAAGAAATATCATTTAGGAAAGTTCACGACGACAAAAAATATTTATAGGTCTGTATTATGTATGATTGTCTGAAAAATACACCAACTTCCCAGTTATCAAACTTAAATAGAGATGTGGTAAGCTGAAGTCGTGCATAATCCAAGTATTTTCCTGAAAAACTGGAACCGGATGGAATATTTCCGTATGCGCTACAAATTATTATATACGTTCTTCTTATTGTGATTTTATTTTATACATATTTAACATCATTTGTTATGTTGCTGTTAGCTTAAACGAATCTATACGGTCCTCGTGTATCATATGACCGTGGAACTTACGCTACGTGGTCAAATGAATTTTGGTTTTTCCTATTTTAAATTGGTACTATAACTATGTGAAGTTTACTCGCACTATTATTGTTTAATATGTTTTTCGTTCGTTATATTAAATCACTGGACATTACAATAACAACAACAATTAGGTCATTTGGTGTTTTCACTGCAGTCCTTAGACCATTATATCCATTCGGACCTGCAGTCCAATTGGTATTCAACTTGTATACATCAAGGCCCCAAGGGAAACGATTTTTTACACAATTCTTCGTTAACTGAGAGTTCGTTTAGACTACGAATATGTCTCAAGATTAAAATTCCTTAGTTTATCATTAAAATGTACAAGATTACCAATTAACATAGCCGATTAATATTAGATTTGATTGTTATATGATTTAAATGATGACAGTTGCAAGTAATGTCACACCATTAGACAACCAATGAGGACTTGGAATTAGTAGATTGCCTATGTCAGTCTATGCAGTATTGCAATAGCAGATATCTGAAAGATTCTACTGACTAAGACTGAGATCGTAATTGTAGTTTGAAAACTACGACATCGTTCCTTCCGAAAATTAATATATTTAACTGGTTCGCAGTAAAAATGTATGTTCATTCTATTTATCTTTTACAAAGCACCTATGACCATTGCATTGTCTTCGAATTTGTAGTTTGATTCTATTGTTTCAGAAAAAAATAATAAATGTTTATGGGCTTCATCCATGCATTAAAAATTTATGAGTAACGGCATTATTATTTTATGGAGGAATACTTTATTTTGATTAGATTGTAGACAGTAAAGATATGCTTGATATACAGCCAAAACGATAAACTGTTGGATTACAAATGTGACTCAGTTCACTTGGACCTAACCAGTTCAAAACTCTTTTAACTTTAAAGAACCTATTTGACTACCATTTTCAATTATTTATCTCGTATCACTTTGACATCCATCTCCTTCGGTAGTCTTATGTCGTTTCCTAAATATATGGGGTAATTATTTATATAAAGCTGAATTTAAGAATGTACAGATTTCACAACATAATTTCTATGTATTTGCAGATAAAATAAAGCTGAAAGAAATATAACTCAAAAAGGGTGATCTCTTCTATAATGTTAGTAATGTTAACCAAAGATTTAGATTGCGATTAAATTGAATTAGATTTAAATTAAATCTTTGCCGTTAACAATAATTTGCGAAAACCCAATTGTATATTTTAAAGACCAACAGGGTTTGTTTATTGTGATAAATAGACTTTGCATACACATAGACTTATCAATGGCTACATTGATATCTGATTTCTCATTGCAATGCTCAATGTATGCCGTCACTGCACACGGTGCTGCAATATTTGGCTTTGTTGACCGTATCTGTTTTGAATAATAACCACAACTATATTTAAACAATAGTCGGTTCCTTTTAGAATCTAGGATAACCTCGTTTGGCAAGGTTTCTTGCGTCATTTACTTTAATACAGGATCCACGTCCAATAGGCATATAAGCATAAATATACCATTTAGTATTTGTAGTGGAAAGTAGCAACGTATTTCTGGTTTGCTCATTAACATCGGTTTTAAATTTTTTAATACAAAAAAATTTCCTTGTTTCAGGTAAGAAGATTTTCAGTAACGATGGTTATTACGGTTAGTTATTGTAAGGAATAAGATATAATTTATAGGATCTGTTCCACGTCAATAACATTCATTTCTGATAAGCGGTATACCCTGAAGTGATTGCCAAAAATATCGGGAGTTCCGCGCTTATTAACTTCGCAGAAAATCTTGCGTTGTTGTAGACGCAGCTACGTACTGTTGTATCGATAATGTTAACGAATCGAATATTGCACGGGATACTGTATGCCCGTGAACGCTGTGAATAGTGTGAATCGTGTCAGTCTTGCTCCGACATTAGTAAACACCGCACGTGTTTCAAGCGGTCCTATACTGAAAAATATTTTGCGTGAAAATTCGCCAGCGAAATCAGTGCTGAAATATTTTGAAGATTTTGTTATTAACAATAAATCTAGTGCATCTGAAGCAACTGTGACTTTAATAGAAGTTGTTCATGTACTTTAATCTAAAAATTATAATTATAAATATCGTGAGTTAAAACTTTTCTTGTCGAAATAAATTAACGCTGGAGCGGCACATCCGTGTGACAATATAAATATGTATTTGTGAGGCGCTCATCTAAGAAAAGGGTGTAATAAGTGTTAAATTATTTGAAAAGGATAAAATTAAATAAATGCTACAATGGCCCGATTAGCGACCAGTGCTGTTCAACTTTGTCAACGTCTTCAGGAACTGTATCCGCAGAAACTTCAACTGGCTGGCAAACAGGTTATTTGCTTTCATTAATTGCAATAGTTAAATGCCATTACATATCGTAGAATTGCGGCGTAAACCAAATATGTACAAATGATAATAAGAGGAGAATGTTTGTTTAGTCTTTCGTGCCCTATTTATCTGCTTAAGCTTTATATGCACAATATACTCGTACGTATGTATCGTTATTGTTACATCAGCATTATTCTATTAAGACATTTTCTTCTATAGTGTCGTTACACACTTGCTTAGTGATTTCTTGTATCTCCGTAGTTCAATGGTCGTTGAATTGCTGATTCGCTTAATTTGCCCGACTTCGCTAAAGTGGTCGGAATTTTCGCCTTTTTTTTGTTGTATCCAATGTTACAGCAATTAAAATTTTTGTTCTCTTGTACATGTGTACTTGGAATGGTACCTACCAGTTATTTCTTTAAAGGGTAAGTCATGTTTATAAATTTTTACACTCAAAATTTTACAGTGGTCTGTAAATAATTTCCCAAAACTAGAAACTCAAGAATTTTGTTAGTTCATTTATGTAATTCGTGTATTTGGGATCTCCTACTTTTGCAGTTATACAGCAACAATTGTTGTTTAATCATTCTTAATTCGTTCTGTATGACCTTTTTTAACGTAGGTACTTACATTATAACCACTTACGAAATTACTATCGTTAGTGGTATCGCTTTATAGCCTTGCATTTGTTTTACGACAACCGATACGCGCGTGCCAAGGCTTTGTTAAACGTTATTACTTAGTGGTGCATTATCTTCAAACACTAAAATTACTGTTGACTTTTATGCCTGAAACTCTTTTTATAGACTATCGATTGAAAACAATTTAGGTTTTTACGTGCGGTCGTGTTAACCGCAACTATTGCAATGCTAATGGTTAACGTAACTTTGAGGAACCATTGAAGGGCCGGCGATGATGTGTCATCGGCTCTAGTTAGAGTTTATGAGGAAAATTACTTGAAAAATAAATTTAAACTTAGTATTTAATATAACGTACACACGTATGAACATAGTGGAATGGATGATGCAATTAAACCAGTTATATTTTTACTTGTTTATTGTTTCCTTCCAAATTGCATTTATTTCTTACGACTGCTTAACTTTGCCATAACTTCTATCTCCTTCTCTGTTTTCAGCAAAACAATTTTTTTATTGGATCTGCATGCCTAGATTACCATTTTACAATTTCACTGTCACGTAAAATTGAATAAATTACTTTTGCAAATCACTCCCGTCAATCGATTCAAAGAATACGAGTTTCACTTGAATCGGATTCTGTGCATTGTAACACTTGTGGAAAGTTGATTCTCGTTGCTTTAAGGTATCATTTTTTCAATTAATAAAATTGCTGAATCTTTATGGGATTTAATTCTATTCTCTCCCTCGGTATTCTGTTCGCTTTCACCGGTATGTCCGCACATAAACATTTATAGTATTTTTATTTCTGGCACTTGTTCTGTGATTTTATAGACGTTAAATTGCAGACGTGATGTTTTATAGGTTTAATCTGGCATCGACGTTGTAGTGTTGTAGTCTAAGGATAGATTCCCACTATTAATATGTTGCATGTTGGTGAGGTATTAGAACTCATTAAACAAAGATATAAGTTAAGACTTTGATAAAATTACCAATAATAATTGCTATATAAGCATGGCTTGCTCTTGGCCTCCATTAATTTGATATCGGCGTAACATTAAAACTAATTCTAGTATTGCATTTCGATGTAGCTATTACAGGATATTTTTGCCTATTATTCTTTGCCAAAGACCTGCGGACTATCAGACAAGACTTGCACATAATTGTGAATCAACTTGGCGTGTGTAGTCTGCCGTTAGATCGCATAGAAACAAGTAGCCTGGCCGTAACGCAGTCTATATCTAGACGTTATAAAGTTTGAGTTACAACGAAATTACGTTTGTTGGTGGTGGCACATCCGCTGTTGAATTTATTTCGTGCTACAAAATTTTATGTCTACGATATCTGTAATATCGAAGTACTTTTTTAAGAATGTTTGCTCTTTCAACTTATTTTAGAAGTTCAGAATCAGTTCCTAATTTTTTTTTGGAAAATGAAAAGGATTTAAAGTTCCCTCAAATCTCCCAAAAATGCTAAGTTGTTTAAGATTCTTGCCAGAAGTATGTCATTATGATCCTAGTTATTATGTCGTATAATCTAGGTCTGCTTATTGTTTTCTAACTGTGTAACGTTAAACTCAGAAATGAGATTAAAATTCTTATACAGTGTATTTATATAACAACTATAATACCAGCTGTAACAGTTTTCGTCATTCGAAATATTATGTCTGACGTAAATTGGTCTCTCATGTTCCCATAGCCATTGTGTTCGAGTTAATTACCACAATTGTAGAGGGCATCCTTGGGTGTATAAATAATAAAGTTTGGTTAGTTATGATTCACTTACATACGAATTCGTCAAATCCTGGTAATGTTATTTGCATTACTTGAATTTAGTCTCGATGTGTTGTTTTTAACCACGGTTTGACAATATTTATTTTTCCAGGAATCATTGTGAATGTAAATTATTTAATAACACTGAAACACTTTATACACCACCACTTACTCGTAATTTAACTTATCCAAACCTAACTAAAAACCATTTGTTGTTCTTGGTGTTAACGTCACTTTAGATTTACGTAACATTTTTTCTGTTTGTTCACGGTAGAAACTACATTTTTCTGAAATATGATAATTGTTTGTTAAATACATCTTTCTTAGTCTTTTAGGGAAATAAACTAATTATTTTTTTCTTTACTTTTATAGTTTTCTACATTTGTCAATAATTAAATTATTTAAAAAAATAAAATCATGAAACACTCATTTATGTCACTCACATTCTAAATCATCTATTACTTTGAGTTTAATTGGTTTCCTAGACTTCATACTTCTTTTAACCACCGTTTATTTACATGCCTTCTAGTTGTCGAATCAACATACGATACCACTACGCCTTATCCCCCGTTTCAGCGTTCCTATCTCATCGTTAAATATACTACCACGTGACGTACAATTTCGTCATTAGTATTATCAAGCGTGACAGAATCTCCGTCGTGACGTGCATCAGACAAACCCCCATATCGTCATCAACTTCAACTATCTCGTTCCGCTCTTCGGGTGTAAGGCGTGGGTGTGCGTGGGCTTCTAATTATTACACCATATTTCATGGAAATCCAGAATTTTCAACCTTAATTGTCTAGCATGACCTAATTTCGGAAGGGTTGCATCCATTCTGTAGTACTCTTATGTCTTAGGTAGACCGGGAGAAAGAAATTCACGTCATCTTATATTTGCATTATGATATCCTCATGCACTGACCCCCTAAGATACCAATCGTATGTGTCGCGACACCGAAATCTAAATCTGTCAACGCACGCCTGCAGTTACATCATCGCAAACACGAAAAGTCAAGAGGCGCAAAAATCAATGGCGCCTGAGTTCGTGAATGATATGATATGTCTGGTCTGGCAAGATAGATAAAAACTGTTACGGGCTTATACTCTGTAAGATAGAAAAGCTTTGCTCCGGGTAAATTCTATTTTATGACCGATATGTCCGATAGAATTAAGTCCACGGTAGTACTCGTAATTAAATATTTTGTCTTCTTCTGCGGTCAGAGTCACTTGTGACCGAAGAGCTGGAGCTCATCTCGGCTAGTAAATTAGCTGTATAGCAAAACTAGGTTTGGCTATACAGCGAGGTAAGGCTGCCAGTATGGGGCGTAAAACGTAATGCATATTATTATAAAAAAAAGTGTTGATGCTGTTAGACTAAAAATATGGTATAAATATTTTGGTCCTTAAGATTAGCAGTACGACGTCGAAACCTTCAATACCTTTTATACCTGTGTATCTATTTGTATCTACTAACTGTGCGGATGAAGGTCTACTTAAAAAACATACTGGTATGTTCCAGTGCTAACTCAGCGTGAATAGTCAATCCATAAGTTCTCAGTTGTCAGGTAACGGTGGTCGTTGAAGAATGCACTTGAAACGGTTGTATGGTACCGTTTGACACGCCTGTTAGCACTCACAGTCCAATGACACTGCTAATCATCTGATGTGAACTTCTGACAGGAACAATTTTAGCTTTAAATGTTTATCCTACGCTAAATATATACTTAACAAACTTTTGTGATGCTTTTGAAAAATGGCAGCTACAGCTGGAGTGATGATGGACGAATCCTTTAATAATTATTTTGTTTTATCTTGATGGTATATTTATGGTAGATATGCCCTAGACCTCACGTCAAGCATTCATTGGAAAAAATGTAAAATGCTCTAATATACTATTTGATAAAACAAAAGTTTCCATAAAAATGAAAACAAACTTTCAATGAAATTCCACAGAAAACGAAAAACATTAAATTATATTTATAAGTTCATGAAATAACCAATTGCTGTTTAAAGTCCAGCAATATTGCTAAATTATACAATTACGTCGTCTTTATGCTCTTGAAGCGTCCTCTGCGCGTGTTTTTTATTAGCTCCATTTACGTCTATACTTACTTGTAGTCGTAGCGATTTCTAGTTGTGCTTCAGGTTAGCTGAGATCATTTGCGCAAACACCATTGTTTGTCACTTTAATTAAATTAGCAATCTCTGAAATCATCCGCTTTTTGTTACATTGTACAAATAAATATTTGTGTTAGTGTCTTGGAAGGTTCAGCATGTTTTCCATTCGGATGGTATAGTAAGTACTTGGTTGAAGAATTATAATTATTGTCTTTTAGGTAACTATATGGCTAAAACAAATTCGAAATAGGTCGACTTGATCTTGAGATCATGAAATTTTGGAATTCATCTTTCAACATTCAACAAATACGGGGTGTATTATGTAGGTATCAATTTCAATTTTACAATATCCTGTCCAGTTTTAGTTCCTGCTTCAATAGGCGTTTATATTCTGATCATATTCATTATATTATTGATACAGTTGAGTTTGAAGCTTGATCTTCCACAACATGTATTTTATTTATAATGGCAATATAAATATATAATAATACCTTTCGAATAATAACTAACATACGTAATTCTACAATTCTGCTTACATTTGGTTTCCTGTCACCGCATTTCGCTCTTACATTGTTTTCAAAATAAGGTACCTAAATGTTGCAGAAACCGGATGTTGATCTCATAGAGGTGTTATTTCGAACGGTTACATTGTGGACTATAAGATCGGAAACCTTTAAAATCACATCAACTTTTATTGCTCTCATGACGCAGTGCACGCTGATTTATTGTCTATGGTGGTTGAATTTACTATCGTTTGTGTAGATAATAACTTTTGCTCACTGAATAAATAACTGTTTGAATGTCCAACAGTTTTTATTGTTTTATCAATTGTAGATTTATCTTTTTATTCATTATTTCATCTTTTATGTTTAGTTAGATTGTGTTGAGAAAGGTTACAAAAACTTATCAATTAAATAATAAAACCATCATATCGTACTTATATCTAACTTTTTTCATGAATATTTATTAATTCTTATTGCGATCCATTTTCGCTTTCAATCAAAGCCATCGGTTTGATCGGATCCTTGACTTTGTTTGCTGCGACCCTGTGCGTTGCACTGTAACTCTCTATCATCAGGTTGTTTATCATCTGTTAAAACATCCACGCTATTTTAACTTGTATTACGTGTAGGTAAGTACTAAGTTTCCTTGCTGATAATATATTTTTAACGAGACTTTTTCTACTGCCCGTACCTATGAACCGTTGTTTGAACAAATGTTACACGCCTTATGTCTTTCACATGACCGGCGCGTGCGAGACATGTGTTAATCGTTGCTGAGCGAAGAATGTCATTGATTTTCTGTTGCTAGTTTAAATGATTCTCTACATTTTCTTTAGAATGGTTTGGATTATTATGTACTGTTAAGTAGGTGTCCAGTTCAATAATAATTAAATTAAATATTATGTTGTTTTATTAATGTAGTAAATGTTAGAATGTGTTCTTTAGTTTGAAAGTATCGTGTTTATGAAATTCCTTACCTCGTTCCAAACAGGTATCTTGAACTTCGTTACATGATTACATGGTACTACATTTTTTCTGTATACAATTAATTCTATTTGTGTTTAATTACGGAGTCGTCGTATTGTTCGTTTTAACTTATGTGGGAACACCTCAGATGCAGAGAACAGAACACTCAGTTGTTATTTGTACGTAGTCACCTCTGGGTGACTCTAGCATTCTAAAAACAAACTTATAACTGCTGTTTTTAAAAATATTTGTACAGCAATTTTATATCTTACGCCGTTGTAATAGTGTTTCTTGGCATACGTTATCTTTGGCAAATCAAAGTTTGTCTCCAGTGAAAGTTTTAAGCTTGATATTCTTTCGTTGGTAAAAACTTTGACTGGTGGGGTAAGTAACCTTTAAGTCTATACAAATAAGGTTCATTTTTGCGAATGGTTTAATATGTGAACACATAATTATTTTTGTACACTAAGAAAAGTTTGAAGTCGTAAGCGTTGCTATCATATGCAAGATTTATTTCATTTTTTGTATGGTGTTATTTTTCGATGTAAACTAAAGAAGCCAAAGTATTTTCGTAAACAACAAAATGTTCAAATGTTAACTTTAAATCACTAAAATAAATCATTTCGCCTATAAATTCTATAACGAAATCCACAAATCAAGTAATCTAATAAATAGCTATTTATTTCTTAGTTAACTAGCTGTGCCGAGCGGTTTCACCCGCGTTAAGAATAGTAATGTAATGCTTGATAGCCTATAACCTTCCTCATGAATGTAGCTATCACAAACAAAAAGAATCTTTAAATTCGGTCCAGTAGTTTCGGAGCCTATTCAATACAAACAAACAAACCTTCCCTCTTTATAATATTAGTATAGATTATTAACTAATAAATAAACTCTACATTTCATGTTTATTTAAAAATAATTTTCTGTTGATTTCATAAATAGGCAACTTCTTAAGTTTTCTGTTGTTACCTACATGTAAAGTGTATGTTATGTATAGGTACATATTGATAGTACTTGAAAAGTGAAGCTAAAATATCATATAATGCTTTTAGCTAACTTCATATAAAATGTTGGTTATAATGCCCTTACTTGTTAACGTTCTGATTCTCAGTAGACCTCTGAGATCACTTTCTGTAATTTCTTGACGTGGCTAAAATAACTCACCTTCAACAAACTTAAAATTAACTTAAGTTTTGTTAAGGTCATAATTAAAGCTCAATGTTTTCCAACTCATTTAACTATTTTGTTTCAACTATTTCAATGTACAAAAAATTAATAGAAAATGGGGTAATAGTTGGACTCCACGCTAGGATACCATACTGTAACGAAGTGCCGAAATGACTACTATGGTAGGTACTACAATAGTGCAGTTACTAAAATATATGGGAAGGAAAGTGAAAAAGAAAATAAGTACCTTCTTAAGTTGAGTTAAATCTTATATATCTAATCTTGTGATTACGATTAGTTATACATTGCTTGTACGTGTTGATATGAAAGTTGTAAAATATAAGTATATCGATTATACGGTTTAAATTAAAATTTAAAACTTATAACATGACTTTACGCGCGTACACATGCAGTCACGCATACATTCATACGCACACACCTTCTACATATATACATATTCTATATGACATAGAACACTGATTGTAATCTTAGTTAGCTTAAATCTGAATATCTTTATTGTTTCCATAATAGTCCCGCTCAAATTTAACAGGGCACTATGTATTTTTTGGATTCTGACCCGTAACACAAGTTCGTTCTTACTTTGGGTCACAGAGTTCCAAGATAGTATATCTTCTTATGTGCTCAATTCTATAAAACTATTCGATCTGTACTCGTATAACTTCTAATCTACTATTTGATCCTATAACTAATATATCTACACATCTGTATAACCTCAATACTTAGTAAGACCGCCGTGACCGTGAGTCAAGTAGGACCAACATTGTCATATTATTTCACTTGTGCAAATAATACAGATTTAGAACAAATCTTCGCTATCTGTCATGATGTTATCTTATTTGCCTACTCATGCGTTTCTGTTATGGACAGTTCTTATGTGAGTATTTTTAGAATTCGGTCCCAGATGTTTATCTCTTAATGCTTGAGTATTTCATTTTATTTATATCAGTTTATTTTTAGATTTATCTTTTAGGAACGCTTCTTCTATTCCATCTTATGAGCTTGTTGGTTTTTTTGTCTGTAACAACATAATTTGTCTGTTTATTAAAATTTTATTAGAACCTTAGAACTCTATTGATTTTAAAATGGACGTAGAAGTGCCCCAACTATCGTCATATTGCTTATATATGTAGCGTTGGCCTGTTATATTATACTGCAAGAAAAAAATGTTTTATAATAAAATTTGCGGATTTACCTATTTACAATTTTATTGATGTGATTAGTGTCAATAGAAATAATAAAGTGTCTTAACATTTTCAGATACTGTTTGAAAGTTCTTTTGTTGTGACAAGTTCTAATGGCACACATTTACTTTATATTCTTTTGTTTATGATGGCTCTTCTGAGCATAAGGGGGTCTGTAATGTCTTTCAATATTTGTATGATTGAGATTCTATAGAGCCTAACTAAACCCTAGCACATACAATTTAAATTGATTGCCTGTTCTTTTGTTCCATCAGAAAAATGAATAGCCTGTCGTCATGAAAGGTTGAAAGAGTACATACATTAGCGAATGTTAACGCTCGTCGCTCGCATTTACGCAAATTCTCCGGCTCATTTGTTATCAGCGATGACGCTATCCGGTCGACTACCTGCCACCGTATGGCTGTACACAATAACAGTTTTACAACAATAATGGCTATGAACTAGGGTACTGTTATCGTTAAGAACATTTTTGATTATGGCGTGTCAGCGTGCTTTGGTTTTGATGGAAACTTCCTGCTCCGATTACTTTTGGTTTTAATATCTTTTTATATGTACTTTTGCATTGTTTTTTTGTTTTGTGTTGATATTGTCTTTAGGTAACTGTTGTTATTGGTTTAAGGAATAAGTAGAAGGATTGGTGGTTGTGAAGCGATGTTTGTTTCCATAGTTTTAACAGAAATTTATTTTTGCATAAATCATTATGGAAACGCTTAAAGCTTAGTCAAAGTTTATCTGAAAGATATGAATTCATACTTTCTTATACTTCTTTAAGTTGAGTATACTTCGTTAGGTTGAGGAGTTACTGCAGTCTATAGTTAACAGCGTGAAAACTAAAATATGACGCCTCATGTTTTAAAGACAGTCGGTATTTTCTACTTTTCCTATCGACACGATAATGCGACAGAAACACAGTTCTAGGTACAAATAAGTTCCTTTGTTGTATGTATAAAATGATTAACCAAACAAAGGGATTAATCGAATTACATAAATATGTGCCATGTTGTCTTCACTGTGCCATCAATAAAATCTTTGAGAATTATAGAGAAGGCCGAACTCTCAATTGCTACAATTAAGATAAGATAAGCCAAAGTATAAGTAAAGAAAAGAAATATGAAGTTATTGTGGCCACAAATCTATTAGATATTAGATTAGATATTATGTATATCAATACATGCAGTTTCATATAATTCTAAGGAATTTATTGATTAATATTGTTATAGATCCAGATTGTGTAGGTATATATGCGGTAATCTATGAATCGTGTTAATTCGTGTTACCTCAATGATATTTGGATTTATTTCATATTAGGTATTATGCTTAAAAATGAGAAATTTTAACAATATCGATAAGATAGCACTTTTGTTCTATGTTACTTTGGGCGTGGCGTTCATGGGATATACAGTTTGTTACATAGAATATACATCTATTACATGGGATATACAGCTGTTATTACATGGCATATATACTTATTACATGGGATCTGTAGTAATTATCAAGATTGTCTGAATCCTTGTTTGCTACTTAACTAAGAGATAAGAAACATTTCGAAAAAGCTCTTTTATTTATGGTAATGGAAGTGCAACCAACTGGTTTGCGCAATAATTGCTTGAAATATCATCTTGTCCATCATCCATAATACTCGCTAATAACTGTCCAGTCCAGTAACTGTAATTGCCGCGAGATACTACTCGTACATGCGTGTAATAAAACAAACATTTGTTTTTGCAGTGTGCCGTGTTGCGCTTGCGATAGGATAGGCTTTTCAGCAGTTTCAGTCAGTGGGCGAGTGTGACACGCGGACGTCGCGTGATTTTGTAGGGTTGGTGTAATAAGAAAATTTGAATTGGGAGGTCCCCAAAGCAGAATTTGATAACGAAAGGTTAGGGTACTATTCGATTATACTGTGAACAGTTTGTGACGAACATAAATCATGATGAGGTCATTGACTGATAAGTCAATTGAGATACTTTTAATGAGCTCTCAAAACACATCACAATCACAAGTTTTATATGACCATTACAATTTATGTCTGTAAAATTTTATAATTAAAAAAATCTTGATTTGAGTCTATTACCTAAATATTGCTTTCCTATGGAAACACATTGCTGTAATTATGGCAAAAGCTTTATGAGGCTCTTCGTGTCTACTTAGCTTCCGAGGCGTGACGTTAGCCGTGAAATATCTTGAGGTGTTATACACTGGAAACGCTACACACGGTACAGCGTTATGTTAGCCCTAGTGTAATCTGATAACGCGTTGATAACGTTCTTAATAAGATGACACCCGGCGCCATTGTATTGCTGTGAGAGAGTTTACCTCGTGCTGTCAGTTACCTGATAGCGGCTACAGTAGAACTGTTGTACTGACGCAGGCAACACGTTTTAACTTCGTTTGAAATTATGTACTAAAATATACAGATGTAATATACACTTGTTCAAATAAAGTCAGTTTGAAACGTTAAGTTTCAAATTTCGTATCCGTTCACGGGTTTTTCTGTCGGTGCATTTTCAAATCGATTTATATTTAAAACATTGCAGTAAGTTCGTTATTGGATACTGGAAATTAATTTATCGACGCCAGTGTTGCCACTTTGATTACCTTGATTGTTAGTAAAGTATTTATACCTGAGAGATTAATTTAATTAATTATCTAAGAACACTTTCGTGTCCTAAACGTGTTAAGAAGTGGTGTACCAAGAAAAGTGTTAAGCATAAACAGTATTTTCGATATACATAATTATAATTATCATTGGTTTATTCTAACTACTGTGCTAAAGTGAGACATGCCTACACCCGTCATAGAGAAGTTCCTCGCTAAGTTGTCTTGGATTGTAAGTTTAATAATATAATTTTCAACTGTTTTTGCTTTTTTTTTTAACTTCAATGATTAGCAAACTCAAAGAGCTTTACACAGTTTGACGAACACCAAATTCAAATATGTTTACATTTTTATACCACCATTTTTTTTAATTTTTTTGTCAAACTTACCTGAAAACTATCAACTTGTTCGTTAAACACGTGAAGTTTGATAACCTGAAAAGCGCTTAACGGCAACTAGTTTGTTTGTTGGTTGGATATCTATGGGTTGTAGAGATACGCCTACGGAAGTGCACGTTGAAGTCAATATTTAAAAAGCCTTTTCTAGTTTACGTTTGTCGAGGTCTACGCCTTTGGGTGACCCAGTTTGGAGACAATATAAGCTACGGTTTTGTTAATAGATTCAAGGTTTCGTAGATACGACTAGGTACTTCTATTTTTAAAGTTACTACTACTGTTAATCGTTTATGAGTTCTTTGCACCAAGCATGCAT
>DWAV01001115.1:0-14770 GCA_018231305.1 Noctuana lactifera
ATTCAATGACCTATGTTTTTCGGCGAGTCATTCCGGTGGCAGTATCAAGTGAAACGCTGCGGGGTTCGATGTCTAATTCACCGCGCTACCAACAGGTGGCAGCATTGCGGCTTTTCAAATCTGACAGACGCCATTGCTTTTACGTCAGAAAGCCGCGAATAAAATTAATGATGTTCGCGCCTTAATGACGTTTCACGACGCCGCTCCATTGTGTCCGTAATACAACAATTATTGAGATCATTTATTAAGTTTATTGATCTTTTAAGTTAATCTTTTATTTCGTAATTTAGCTTCGTGCGAGCGCGCGAACTCATGAAAAAATATCTCATATGCGGAGGTATTTTTTGGACTATTTTTGTCATTATACGGCGTGATGTGAGCGGGTCTTTGAATGTGGAGGCAATTACTGCCCCGCATGTGGTTTGATTATGTACGACGGTTCCATTCCATCTAGCGGCGCGCTATAAAACGCCGGTAAAAACATTACTAAAATCTTTGCCGTTGGTAGTTTTTAAGCTTCCGTTGCTAAATTGACGTTGATATTATGAGCCACTGTTACAAAGGTTTGAATATGAGAGCGGGTAGATGGCTATGCTTTTTGTACTAAATTAGATTAAGATGTATATTAATAGTTCTTTATTTTTGATACATATAATAATTTTATAGATAAATAAAATAGAATTAATGCCATCGAATCGTGAGGCATCGAAGTTAGGTTGTTATCAAATGTTTGAGTTCTGTTAAAATTTAAGCGGTTGCCATGTGGTGCATGCTAGCTTTGTTTTTTTATAAATTTACTAGGGTTACATAAGGTTAACAAATTATTTTTATTTAAATTATTTTTTGTTGTGAAGTATCTGTATCTATATTACTCTATAGCAAATTGCTTCTAAGACGTAGTAGAAGCTTATCGCAGAAGCTGTTATGACTTGCTGAGCAGCTTGACGGCGACAGTTTGGTAGTTCGCGACAACATGCGCATACATAATTACTAAATAGACCTCTAGTTAAAGCCCCTTTGATGCAGGATAAACTTCAAGGTTTACAACGACTTACAATTATAGGCTATGCATAAAACCACTTCAGACATTTATTGTAAACAAATGAAAATACGGAAAACACGTCCGACAAAATAATGTCTAACAACGCAACATTAAGATTACAGACGTGATATAATTTTCTCAACAAGGACTGATTTCTCAATAATGGCGAAGTATTATAATTTCAATGGTGGCCTCGCGTGGCCGCGTAGATGTATCCGATACCTATATACCTCGTCCACGATCGTCGGAAATCAGCGCAATTAGACGCAATCGTGTTGGAATTATTGTAATAACCAAAAAGAATCGATGGTCTAACGATCGTTGATCGCTGCGCGTCGATTGGCGCAGCGCTCACCAATGCGCGCGCGCACGACTGCTCGTTGTAAGGCGATCCGCAGACGATAAGCTAATTATACCACAACGGCGGACGTTGATTGCTGTTCTACTATGTATTTTCTTCTATTTTTCAGATGTTAAGCTTTTGAAAGACTCTTACAACTATTCGCGTCCGTAAACTTTATGGTTGTTATTGATTGCCGATTGGAAATCGAAACGTATTGTTATTTATGTGCCTACGCAGGTACTATCCAGTAATAGATAATGTAATGTTGTAATTGTAGACGGACCACCGACAATTTCGAGGCGGCCATTATGGAAATTAAAATTGAATTCATATTATTAAAACCGTAAGACTTTAGACTTTATAACTCTACTTTTGAATGACCAACGATAATGATAAAAAGTGTATATATTAGGTATACTGACTGAAAAAACCCAGCAAGATGCCATTGCGTTTATTTTAAACAACTTCGCCTGGTGTAGGTCAAACGTTGTAGTTACGAGTATATACAATGTAATGTATGATGTATGTATGTATGTAGGTATGTATGTATGATGTATTAAAGCGATGTGTCACTTGAATATCCGCGTCAAGAGTTGTAGTACGCGGTGATTACCTCTAGATTGGCGGTATGGTGGTCACGTAGTCGCCATTGCCTGCATAGCTCGATTCTCTTCATTTACTCGTACGTGCCTCCGAGAAGCCTTCAGAGTCGCCGGTACAGCGGGCATTAAACGCGCCATGTGTAGAAACACCTATGATTTGTGCACCACTCGTAATAGCTATGTACTCGTGTTAATTGTTATTTAAGGCCGATACGCCTAAGCCGTATTTAATGTACATAAACATAAAAGTAATAAACGATTGCGATCGTGGGATTACTGTACAAGTTGGTATTTCTGCGTAGATTATGGTTGACATAATACCTATAATGGTTTCCATGTTACTTATATACGAGTATTTATATAATAAACAAACCTTAAAAATGCTCCTAAATGTTTCATATAGGTATTAAAATAATAGAAGAATAATATTATAGGAAAGAAAGAAAAAAAAGGAAAAAACCGATATCGTTTGGCCAAAAGCCCGCGGTTTCGGATATTACCCCAGAAATGGGAGAAAGGTAAAACATAATAATAACTTATTTTTTTAATTTATGTTCATTTTTTTTTTGTTTTGTTGTGTTTTTTTTATTTAGGTATGTTTAATGTTTTATTTATTTACCGATACAACTTCAAACTTTTTAACTTGATGTTTGGACTTTTGATCGTATTTAATTTTTTTAGAAATACTTAATTACCGTGTTGTAATGGTTAACGGGTAAAGGGTAAAGGGTTCCGGATTCGATACCCAGTTTAAATGATGAATTTAGATTTCAGTTCTAGATCTGGGTGTTTGTGTAATTGTCTTTGCGTGTGTCCATGACACCGACGATGCAGAATATATCCTAGTGGGGATATGATTGTAAGGCATTAATTATTAAGGCCTGAGCACTTTTAAACTTAATAAAGTTAGTTTACTGCCCACTCTGTAACAGTAAGGTTTATTCAATTCTAACATTAAAATTTTGCAAATGTTACGAGGAAGTGAACGACAACAGACAATAGTAACCACAGTCCATTAAGTTGCACAAAAAAGCCATAATTGTCTGTGGTTGCACCAACCCTTAACTGGTTAAACGAAATGCGCACGATCGCTTCAAAGCGCACTGCGAATAAATCTAACTGCGCTCTATAATAACGTGAAATGACAATAATGCATATTATTATGTTAGGTACATGTCATTTAATAATTTCGTTTCTTTCATGTTGGTCGCGTCTTCCGCAGCCCCGGGGATCCGAAACAACGGCCATATTAAAATAATTATTGTTTTACTGACAAAATATTCCAATTGGTGTCCCGTTTTACTTGATGCGAATTGTGAATTTCCTTTGTTGTTACTCTGTTACAAGTTAATCTGTACCTACGACTTTTCAGGGTTACCTGCCGAATTGTCTGTGGTATTTCTTAGAGGTTTTTATTTACACTGTACTGTAATATAACATTTTGCAGATCGATCCATATACTGAGGCGACGAATGATCTTAGATAGGACTCTTCCCTTATTTGAGGTTGGACGTGGATGTCCATGGGTTGCAGTGACTACTTAATATCAGATGGCCTGCATGCTCGTTTGCTATATAAAAAAAATATCTTTATCATATATAATCCGATAATTCCTGCAAATATTCTAAGTCTCTATTCTCTTCTACCTTTAGCAATGTAGACCAGAAGACGATGAGTCAGTCAGTCAGGACAATACCAGTTCCAGTACTTAATTTATTGGAGCTAGTATATTTTTACATATTTATGACTTTATCTTTGGTATCACTTAAGAACGTGTAGAGCGAGCGACGCCGGCGGCGCGGGCGCATCGCAGCGTGGGCGGCTACATCTACAACCCATTTGTTCCGATGACGATCGACGCGATTTTATTATAATTCATTTACCGTGTTTTTGGAACAAGCTGCTTCAATCATTCATATCCACGTCGAGACTGATTGTTGCTTTTATTTCATTAGTTTATAAAGCGTACCTATTTGGAGCGACTTTCACTTAGTTGTAGCTCTAAATAGGTAATTTCTCTATTCTTTGGAGTGTTTGCTACCATTATAAGATGTGTTTAATTGATTTTTGCTGAAGTTTATTAAGAATGAATAATGTCGTGTGCAGTTTAAAAATAATTAACATTGCAACTTAAACACTATTTTATTAACTTTAACTGATTCACAAATCTATCATATAATATCGTAACGGTATCTGACACGGTTAGAAACTGAATGAGTGACCACTAGTAGATATTCCTATCTAAAGAGGTGGCAATGGCGCTGCTTGAAGAGGAAGTCTACATACAAGTTGAAAGATAACACGAAAGAGAAGAAAGGTACAAAAGATATGCCATAAATGAAATTAACGATAAATTATAACGGGCAAATGCTACCTATCAAGTAAAAACAGTAACAAGTCAGTTTTCAATCCATTTTTGTAAATATATTGTAGAGCATTTATTGTATGTGTAAAACAATACTTAGCTAATGTATAAACATTAATTGTTTTTATTGCGTCATACATCGCGTTAATAGGTGCGTAATAAATGTAAGTTATTTGCTCGCACGGGTCACATATTACCCTCAAGTGTGTACAAAAACTATCGTCTTCGGCTCACCCATGGGAAATAATTGCCATACAGAAAAATACAGGAAGTCATTAGTGGCAAAACGAGCGGCATCTATTTCACGACCGTGGCTGGATATTTCCATGGATGTGTGGTGTTATGGTGTGCCCTTTACACCGTAGTGTAACGTTTAGTGCCTATGTCAGAAATTAACTAAGTTTTTTCTTTCAGAGGCACTTCGCCGCTTATTTTTCGGCTCTTAAATTAATGTTCTGTTACGCAGGTCTAGATATTATATATCATGGAGAAATAGATGTAATAAAAATATTTCGGGATATGAAGGTAGCGTGGAGGGTAGGGTAAAGGGTTGGTTACTGCAGATCACTACTTAATATCACCATTAAGTAACATACTCGTAACATAACATAAACGTTTTCTTATCTAATAGAATTCTATAGAATAATAAAATTTATAGATAACAAAGTTGGTTGGTTATTAAAACTTCTAATAGTTATGTGATACCTGTAAATGTAATACCTACTTGTTCCGTAGTTTAGAGGTTTGTACCTAATTTGAATAAGAGGTACATAGCCATAATTAGATACAAACAAAAACAGTATACTTTTCTGATTACGCTATAATTGAACTCATTTTCTGTTACAGGTGTTTGTGACACGCGGCCGTTAGGTAGATGGCTAATAAGGCCTGTGTCCTCGCAATTTGACATTTTAGACATTTTAATACTCTTTTAATTCGCCTTATGAATAGCGCTTTTACGCCGTTTGTATCATTTTGTTCATTAATATAATATTAATGTGACTCGTTATTTGTGGGCACTGAATGGTAAGGCCGGCTGTTAGCGATCTATGTCAACTATGGTGAATGCACGCACCGATGTACTCAGTACTAGCAACTTCTCTTTGTTACTTGAATTTGGTCTGAACAGAAAACAGTTAAAAGTAATTTCTTACAATAAAGGTTATCTGGAGCGTGTCTTAATTTGTATTTTATAAGTTAACTTTATCAACTCTTACAATCAAACAGTTTTTATAATAGTGCTGAGGTACCAGCGGTGATTACAGTGTTGTAAAGATAAAAAATTAGGTTAATTTTTTTAAATTAATGTAACAAAAAATTGATCATAAATGTGCAGCTACTTACAATGTCTCTTATATGGGCAGCTAAGCACGATCTGAGATATTGTTTTGGAAATATGTTTTTAAATGATGTTAAGAATGTTGCTACAAAGTTGACAGGAACGAGGTCAATGAAATTCTCCTCTCCAAATTGTTGGCTAATGTATGCTGTCACAAGCCCATTTGCCTTTTTGACAGATCGGCGTCGCTATTGATGCGCGTGCAACATAAACATAAATTTTATTGTGCACTTAGAAAATCACTAGTTTGATAATTGTCAATCAAGGTCCGGACGGATTTACACGTAACTTCTCGCTGGCCGTTCACTGGCACTATAATTTACATAAAGACTCGTTTTATTGGCTGTTTGCATCAAATTTGACATAACGTAAGAAAATAGTCAAGGCTTCGTCATAAAGCGAGTATTCAGAGACGACACCCATAAAACCTTTATGATTAGTCAAACCGCTAGCGAGGACGATTCATTATGGGCCATTATGCGTCGTGTTTATCGACTTACTCTCTACAAGCCAATAAAATAACGAACGACCGAGATAAGAGCCAGTCCTGTAATCTCTGGAACAAGGGACACTAATTCGATTGTGGTTTCGTTCGAAACTTTTTTGGGGTTTACGGCACAAATTGAAGTGTTAAAAAAACTACAAATTGGCTTTTTCGTGGGTCATTCATTAGTTGGACGCTGAATGGCGTGTTGTGTCGTTTTCGCTCAATTAGTTAAACGGAAATTCGAGCCTGACCGGTCACACACGGCGACGCGGCGACGCACGGTGCCATTATCTCCGAGTTCCGACTGATATTACGAGGTTCTTTGCTCTAACATTGATACAAGTAAATAGCAATCACCAAAAATCGTGTATTTCATTTAAGTATGTAATTGATAAAGGAATTTATTTCAATATTAGTTACTTTTTTGAAGTGAAAATTTCTATAGGCGCGTTAGACGATTTTTGGTAGGGACAAATCTTATGGGATCGCGTTATTAACATGCTATGTTATATTGCAATCCGAAAAATAGTATAGGTACGGTGCTAAAGGTAGAAACTCCAGGGCTTAGTAGCTTAGCTTAGTATACTAGGTATTCTAGGAAGTGCTTTTGTGTCACGAAAGGTGTGCGGTGGTGATAACTTCCGGGGGCGAACCTATGTCAAGTAAAAAAGTTACATTTATAATACAAATTATGGTTAATTTAAACCTTACCCATCCAATAGATATCCAATAGGTACCTACTTGTAGTTAATATTCGGTACATAATAAAATAGAAAATTAAGTTTTATTTATCAATAATAATTGGAACATTTTTTAATATATAAAAAAAAATTGCAGTAATCTTAAAGATTAAATGAAAAAAATCTAATAAATAATAATATTATTATGTTAATGTTGTCATTCAGAAACACACAATATATAGCGAAATAAATCAAAACTTGTTCTAAAACCTTTATAAAAGCTATAACGACAGGCTACACTTCTTCGTATCTCAAAAAAGCCACAATAAGGTGATTTTAAATACATTTAGCGTATCGTCAGTATAGTTAAAAGCTGTATAATAGCGTTATCTCCGGGCCGGCACTAAATTGGGATGTCTCGGGCGAGGCGAGGCCCTTATCAGTTTTGTCGTGTTCATCTTGAGTTGTGTTAGGCTTTACTCGGGATATTTACGTCGCTCCACGCCGGGGTGGCAAGCCTACATGTGACAATGTCGGAAACTTATTGCCTATACGCTAGCGGAATGCCTCTCAATGGTATTTTAATATTGGATAACAATATCTTGTGGCCCGACTGAAATATTGGAGGTTACGAGCAACAGAGACACAAGATTATAGAATTATGTGGATCATTTTTACAAGCTTTTTCAGTATTTTTTAAATTTATAGCTTGAAGTTATGAAATGTAGTACCTAAGAAAGAGTTAGGTGAATAGGAAGCTGTCATATAGTAAGTACACTCAGTGAGAGGCAGCGACAACCCTTGCCGGACGCACCGGATTGATGAAGCGCTTTTTTAATATTTTTTCTTGTTCTTTTTTCATCTTATTGTCCACGGTCCATTGATAAACGGACAGGTATACGTACTCAGACAGGCGCCAACATTCCTCGCCCCGACCTCACACTTACTCGTAGCGTTATAAAAACGGGCACACTTTTTTATATTAGCGCTTTTTGGACTTATTTGCGTCCCTTTGTGTCCGCTCAGGTTGTTTGTTTTGGTTATTAGCGCGGCTGTAGGAAGTGGACGCGATAAAACTATTGGGCCTAAGCGTTTTATTGTACCAATTTCGAATATCCGTTTTCATTTATTTCACGACAGATTTCAATGTTGTCTCAATCCCAACAGGATAATGAGCACTTAAAAGTAATGGTTCCCCATTAGCACCTCGCTTCGAACGTCGTAAATTGAATTACTTTTATAACCGCCATTACTAATTATAATAAATCGTGTATGAACACTTTCACATCGCGTCCACAATTAAATAGTTTTTGTCAGGTGCTAATTAGTTCTAATGACATAAGTTATGGCAGCGGTTAAGTTCGTCGCCGCGGGTTGTAAATTTGGCGAGAAAAAATCCGGAACTCGCGGTCCCTATTAGCATTTTATGAATAATATAAAGGCGTAAAGCAAACATTTGAAAGTTTTGATGTAAATACGATGCAACCAGTCGACGCTCCGAACCAATGGCACCGGTTTTGTGACATCAATCGAGTGTATTAATAAAATTTGTCAACGCTTTCTTATTTATTGCTTTTTAAAGTCAAAATGTTGTGATGGTGTAAAACTTAATACCGCTTTAGTTTGTGTTGGCAATTTGTATAAAATTATTGCTTGTCGATCTACCGCAGTGACCAAATTTCATGAATGGACGTGTAGTTTTGTCTGCTGAGGAGTCATCTGAATCGGCAAAAAGTACTATGAAATTATGGACGATTAGCGTAGGCTGTCCGCCTGGTAATTTCTCACGAACCTAATGAATAGTCGAGGTTTGTCGGGTCCTTTGCAACCTGCGCCGTTCGCCGAATAGTGCAATTTTGATTTACTGATGGACGCATTTCCGGTGTTAAAAGTTTGCGTGATTGTTTCTCATTATTTTTTTAACACATCCGTTTTAGTAAAAGCTTTTTGAACTTTAAAAATGTGTTGTGTTTTTTACCGATGAAGAGAAAGGGTTCTATCTCAGATGGGCATTGAGATTGATGGATCATTGCTGATAAGAAAAATTATTTGAGATGAGAGTTTGATAGAAACTTATCTTTTCAAAACAGACATGGCTACATGTAGAGTAGGTAGGTACCTATTTTAACATTCCCGTTTGCAAATTATACCTACAATTTCAGCACTCTTAGTAGACATCTAGCAGTGACCTTTGCCCAGTTGAACAGTTGTTAATTGTTAAAAAAAAATATCTTATTATTAATTGTTTAGTTGTAAGGCGTTCAAATACTTACTCTTAATGAAAGTTAAATAAATCAATTTATTTATTTAAATCAATCAATTTATTTAACTTTGGGCGGCTTTAGGTGCACTTTTAGCTATTCTTGACCGGGAGAAAAAAACCGGCAAAAAAAACGGCACTCTCGGTACTTTTTAAAAATCAAGTAGGTATGTAGTTACATTACACGGTAAACTGTAACCCAACCTCCACACGTGATAACTAAACACTTTAGTAAAGGACTTTAGTAAAGGAAAAAACGGTGTCACACAGAAATTAGTCAAAATTACTGTCCTATCAAAGAGTGATGATCGATGTCTATGAGTTTTACAGAACATTTTATCATCAACTGAATCGCACGCCCATTCCCTACACAGAAAGCATAAAATAAAATACTACAATAACATAGAATTAATACAGACGTCATCATAAATCGACCTTCAATGTGGTGTTATCGGATAAAATAATTCGCTCTGACCGCATTCGAGTTGGCATTCCAATGTTGGTAGGTTTATTTGTTCTCTATTTCGAGTATTGACACAGGATGCTATTCGTTTCGTTTGATTAGAGCCAAGGCAAATATTTTATTGCATTTGTTATGGTGGCGCTGACGATAAATCGGTAGGGTTTAGCAGTATTTGGAGGGCTCCTTTTTCTTAGCATTGACACGCCGTTGTAACATTTCGACCCAAACTGCACATTTTGATACGTTTAATGGACTGATAAATATTTGATATGGATTGTAATGCTATTAGCTGCTTTTTATCTTTGGTATTGAGATCTTTTTTGGTGTTTAGAGTAGCTAGGTCTAATATTAGGAAAGAATGCCGAAATTGTACATCTACTGGGCAAGCCTTTAGCCGGGAATGGCAAGAGACCGCCAGAGACAAGAGGAGAGCTTTCGTGTCGGAGGCCAAGATCCACTTTGGGTCGCTGAGCTAAAAGAAAGGATGAAAGAAAAGAAAAATTGTCTTGGCGCCTAGTCACAGTGTTTAAATATTCCAGCATTTGGGTACCTACCTACTAACTTTATTTGCCAACATAAGTAGTTACCTATATATATGTATATATACCTATTTATTTACGCATCTGCCTGTCGTAGCGTCGTAATATAAAAACTCGACTAGCTATTTAATTTAACATGGTTTCGATTTGGAAATCTAATAGGTAAGTTCGACATCAAAATATGAAGATAAAAATAAATCAACGGCACTAAATGGAAGAGTCATAAAAGTCGATCGTAAAATCAAAAGTTGGTAAACATTATTCCGATAAATACAAATTAGCTAATGAAAATAACATAAAACGAATTTATTTCACATTCCGACACGTTCGATGAATCGAAAATTCTCACAGAGTCGAACATTTAATAATACGAATGGTTATAATGCGAATCAAACGATTTATTTTCAACGTAAGCACGTCACGTACGGTCTAAATGATCGGTCCGTGGTCCGAAAATATACGGAGATAGGTCCTATTAGTCTACGATGGCCATCGAATCGGATCATTCAATACAAATCGTATGAAATCGATTCGTATCGAGGATAAACACTACAATCAAGCAGTGAGCCGCAGCTGTTAGGCGGCTATCGGCGTCATCCACTAAAATAATATGACACAGCCGTTTTCGGATGGTCCTCGCGTACCTTGGATCCTTTGATATAGACATATAATTATATTTATGTACCGTTTGCACACAAAATTGTCAAATCGCAACTTAATTTACTTAATTGCAAATAAATTTTTAAGTTTTACCAAATACCTATTCTTTGCGTTCCTTGAAATACAATAAGAAATATCTTTTGTTATCTCCAAAGTTTCAGTAGACTTCAAAAAAAAAGATTAGAAACCCAAAACTTATTTAGCTACGGAAATAAAAACAATTAAATATGAAAAAACAGAATGTACCGAAGATGTAAGATAAGATCCCGGATCCCTATTGCGCTGAGCTGAGGCAGGCCACCACGGGGGTTTTAGTGCAGTAAGAATCCCACATAACCCGGTGAAACTCCCAAGATGTACGGTACATTTTGAAGGTGTCCCTTCACAAAAAAGGTACAACTGAAAATATGCTGAAATAAAAAGATAACGGGCCTATCTCGGTACCTAGGTATTACTAGGTATTAGTTTACAACTTCTGTGTAAAATATAATGTAAATACTATACTACTAATAATATACCTACTACATATTTTATATATACTTATATATACCCTTTAAATTTCCGAGGAGATACAGGGGTCGCCGCGGTTCGCTAGTAATAAACCTCATTTGGACGTGACTTGCTAACGCTACACGCGGGATCAACGACAGACTCTGTAAGTGGTTACTCATGGTTTCAGAGCCTATAATTTGACAATATTTTGTGTCATTTGGGCATTATTATTACTTATGCCATTACACGACTGGATATAACGTTAATACAAGAACCCGGGCCGCGGGGGCGATTAAGGGCGAAGTAACCACAGGTTACCCTAATTCAATATTAAAAGCATCCTACGACGTGATCGGCAACTAATAATAGTCTAATTTGAGGAAATGTCCCTGAGAAAACGTTGGAATGTCAACCTATTTATAGTTATTACTTTTATGTTCAGGCAAACTAAAACGAGTATAATTTCGTAATTTAAGATTTATTACATTAGGTGAATGTGATCGATTTATACTGATTGTAATCAAATTTCTATGTGCTTTTACGTACCTACTATATATGTATTTGGATATCCAAATACATCTCCGACATCTCCCCCTAAGTAAGAAATGAAAGACGGAAAGCCTAGACCTTGGTCGACTACGCTGTTCCAATACGGATTAGTTAAGTTACTGACCAACCAAAATCTGATTTTTTCATACGATTGCTCTAAGGCAAATGGTTTAGATACCTACTTAATTTATTGTGTATTAAGGCTATATTCTTTTACAGCTTAATAAGTTGGCTTGCATTTTCTACCCTGCCGGGAATTGAACCCAGGACCCTTCGCATGGTTAACACTACACCACAGGGGTCATCGCGTTGTAAAGCAGATTTAACTACCACAGAACGAGCAGAACAGCACTAACTACCGACTCACTCGTATACTTTATATGTATCTAAAGTAAGTAATAGGTAGTAGTATAAATTGCATCTATTTGTAAGCTGAGGCATCGTTTATATACATGGCTATATTGCAGCATCGGGACCACGCTCTTGATACTCAAGTTCCAGCCCATGCATACTAATAGGTGTACTACGTAGTAATTTAAAGTACCTAACTGTCATACCGTCAAATAATAGCTATCCTTGGCATAATTTACACTGTTAACTGTAGGTACCTTCGTACGAATAAAATATACCTTTATTTATATACCTACATAAATATGGATATTAGTAGGTATTTTAGACGTAGGTATACAGTTATGTAATTTAATTCATTGGCTTATTACCTACCTACTACATAATACTTACGCAGTTTTGTCGACGTTTTTATTAAATTACACGTTGTAAAAATGTTATTTCAAACTCAATTTTGTAACTTGAACGACAGGATCATTAACAAAAAAGCTCTCTTTTAATAATATTAAGTTAAAAATACCTGTTAAATAATGAATGTAGAGACCGTTTTTATCAGTACGGCTTTAAAAGTGATACGGGAGTCACGGTTGCATAATATTTTCTAATTTTTTGGTCATTTTCATTGTGAAACTGCCTCCTGTATTTTATTGTCACTAAAATACCCGGCACAGGGTCATTGTACCTACTGTCTGTTACTGTCTTTTTAGGTACTGAAACTTAGTTACGCTCAACCAATAGATATGTACCTACCTACTATGTACTTACAACCATGTTAGGTACAACAATAAAGTGTTAGATAGATATTTCATCTATAACGCTTTCTTTACATCTGTAGATATATATGAAGATTGTCTCGAAGGTTACCCTTGTCTGTCTGTAATCTGAGCAGCTCTCTTATGTACCTACGCCGTCGGCCATGTTGCAGCGTCAGGGCTCCGGCAGGGCGCCGCGGTCCCAGCCCATGCATACTAACGCGCTACGTAATAAGTAGCCTTATTCCGTGTTTATCCCCTTTGCTACCTCCTGGATATCATTCCGATAAACTCTAGCCTCTCGCCAAATCATTTTAGGATCGTAATGATACACTTCTGGTGCTCAGAGCTTTACATTGTTGAATTCATACGCGAATAAACAGCTCGAGTTGTGTAGTTAGTTTTCGTCTTTTTTGAAGAGCCGATTCAGTTTTTTTTTCATAATCTTTTGTAATTTAATGTATATAGGTAGGTATACGTAAATAAATAAATAACGCTTCACACTCACGGCCCCACACTAGGATGCCATGTGTCATGGGCGCCATGGGCACATACAAAGACAAATACACAAACACCCAACCGGTAACAGAAATCTAAATTCACCATCCAAATTTCTGCCCCGCCGGGGATCGAACCCGGGACCCTTTGAATGGTGGACTGGCGTGGTAACCACTACACCACGCGGGCCGTCAAACGTACATACATTCTATCGGTATGATCTTATCTCGTAGATAATGTGTGTGAGCCACAATCTTTTGCGAGCGTATCTAGTAAGTACAATTTATAAGAGATGCATTATTGCAGTCACGACTCTAATTATGTCAAATTAGTGTTACGATTGTGTGGATACATACAGCAAAAACAAGGCACACAATTTAACGTGTCTCTATAACGATATGAGGTAAGTAATTGGCACTAGTAATTATTCTCGGTTGAGCAAGAAATGGAGCCATTATCCAGATTTCATTAGCGATTGTGTGCGGAAACTACCGAATACCTACTCATCGCTAGAACAATAACTATTCAGTGATATAAGCATTCATACCTATGTATGTACTTATTTTCCCAACAAAACATAAATTACCCTTAGCTATAAATTACGATAATATCCGCTATATTTAACATTGCTTAGTGAATAATGAGAAAATAAACATCACCGTCGAAATAGAACAAAGTTTTTTGAAGTTTTTTTGTTGATGACATTTAATATCCATTCGATACAGAATTAAATTTCATTGTTGCGTTTCGCTATTATATTATTAATAGCATTATAAATGGCGGTGAATTGTCATAGAAGAGGATAATGAGGCGGTTTTTGTCATTTGTCCTTTGCTGTTACCGGCCATTACGTTGTCTGCGACACGCATAGTCATCTCGTGAAACCAATCATGAATTAGTGTTTTTATGTTTTTGAGATCAATTTCGGCAAAAGACAGTATTGAAAACTATCGTCTAGAAACTCGGCAAACATATAATTTGATGTCCGGCAACACTAAGAACGGGTTTTTGGAAATTTCCTTCCGGAAGTAGTTGAAAAATGGGGTGTTGTGATGGTGGGGAGTTCGCAGTAGATCTAGGAGCATCAAACTTTGTATTGCCTTCAACCCTTTTTATGTCCCACAGCTGGGCACGGGTCTCTCCCTTCAACCGGGGAAGGTCTGGAGCATACTCCAAAACGCGCCTCCAATGCGGATTGGTGGAAATACGGGTTAGTGGCCAACCCGTGTCGCATGTTGTCGAACCACCCAAAGGGCCTCCGACTAGGTTTAACCACTGTTATCTATCGATAACAACCAGGACCGACGTTGTTTAACAGTGAGATCGCTTCCGATCTATATTACCAGCGGGG
>DWAV01001116.1:0-14767 GCA_018231305.1 Noctuana lactifera
TTTCTGTAGGCTACCGATTTTGATTTAACTTTGTGACTAGGCAAAATACACAATGACTTATATTATAAAGAATAGTTGTGCTATACTGTTACTAAAACCAAAACAAAAATAGTATGGTGTAATAAATTTTGGCTGGAAAATATGCAATTAAATAACCTATATAAAACATATTCAACTTAATTATAAATCTTATTTTCAAAATGCTTTGGTTTGTTTTAATAAGACTCGAATAATATAAAGGAACTATTGTCATCAACTTATATAAGAATGATAGCTACAAATATTTATTTGAAAAGTGTAGGTTGTAAAGTCAAAATAAAAGTAAAATGTCGCCAGAAGATAATGTTTTTCAGAACCTAGATAGATCAGTTGTTCTTTGTGTAAAGTAATTACTTTAGCTTATTTCGACAGAAGTATCCTACTTTTTTTTAACAATACTAAACAAATCTACATTACGGACATGTACGCAAAGTCAGAGTTCCATAAGTCTAATATTTTTAAATTTTATGTAGTATTTTTTATACAAACTGCGCACCTCGACACGCGCTGTAACAATCGACCTGATTTTAATGTTTCTCGTTCTGGCATGGAGAACTGTTTATTATCATCTATAGTGGTAAGCCAAAAGCTGAGTTTGTTGGCAAAGTGATGACATGTACCACCTTCTCCATTACATTCTATAAATGGTGTTGCGCGGAAATCTTCAAGGCAAGAGCCAGGACTCGCTAATGCTTGACCACCGCCTTGCCCTCCTGCACCAGTGTGCTGAAATTGAAACGAAGCATATTAATAATATTTTACTAGTTACATGTCAAATTTCAATAGGTTAATTAAAAACTAATTCTAGTGACTCAATGTTATTAAATATTTTTTGTGTTAAATCAAAATAACTTACCATCACAAAACTGTAACCAATCCACAACGAATTCCACCCAAGAGGGCAGCTAGGTATATCTAGTGTTTGACTATGAACAGCTATAACATTGGCTGGTACTTCGCAAACAACGCATCTTGAAATGTATCTAGCAATTTCGTTATTTTCTACAGGCATCATTGGAATTGGTTGATTGGTAGATAACCAATAGCTTCTATCATTTCGACTTGCATAGTTACAGACATTGTTCACGTCGCAGAATAAGAAAGGCATTGTGCTAAACTTTCTAACGCAGGAACCTGCATAACCCAAATCCTGATTGTGTGCTTTTTCGTTGCCATCGATGTAAAGTAATGAATATCCATCCCATAATTTTACATGACCCGGCTCACATTCAGGTACAATATCGTTTTGACTATGTCTTACCAAAAGTATGCCAGTTAAGTAATCTGTTGTAGCACAAGGTGCCCCTGGAGGACCAGGAACACCAGGCGATCCAGTTCGTCCAATTTCACCTCTTTCACCTTGTAAGCCTGCAATTCCTTGAAGACCTTGTGGGCCAGGAGATCCTGGTAAGCCCTGGAATCCGCGATCACCTTTTGCCCCCTTTGATCCGTCGAGACCTGGTAAGCCTGTTTCACCATCTCTTCCTGGTAAGCCGTCTAAACCAGGAAGACCACGGGCACCTGGGTCTCCTTTAGGACCCATGACAAACAAAGCGGGTTCACCTTTATCTCCTTTATAGCCTTGAACTCCAATCAAGCCATCTTTCCCTCGGATTCCCCGTTCACCTTTCTGCCCTGGAATACCCGGTGGACCTTCAAGCCCATTAATGCCATCTAATCCTCGGTCTCCTTTCTGTCCTCTTTGTCCTTGTATTCCAGGAGCGCCTTGTATGCCTGTATCTCCTTTTTCACCTGGCGCTCCAAATCCAGTTGCACCCTTATCACCCTTTACACCTTTGTCACCATCAAGACCCGGCAGTCCCGGTAAGCCAACAGAGCCAGGTACACCAGGTGGCCCAGCTATACCATCACGGCCTTGATCACCTTTTTGTCCCATCGGACCTGGTAACCCAGGAGTACCATGTCGACCGATTGGTCCAGGCAGTCCCGTTAATCCAGGTTCACCCTTTTGCCCTGGCGACCCTTGATAACCTTGCCTTCCATGTTTTCCCGGGATTCCAGGTAATCCTTTTTCTCCTTTAATTGTAAGCCCAGGTATTCCCGGTGGGCCAGCAAAGCCTCTAACACCTGTAATTATAAAAATATAATAATATGTGTGTAATTATATTACAAGAACTCTACTTTATTTAGGTAATTACAACATACTATCCTTACCTTTATCGCCTGTAGCACCAGTCATACCCCTTTCACCTTTCTGCCCTTCGTAACCACGTTCTCCTTTATCGCCTTTCTGACCCTGAAGGCCAGGATAGCCTTGGTCGCCTTTTTCGCCAGGAATACCAGGAACACCAGGCAAACCGATATCTCCCTTATCTCCTTTGATATTTATGGCTAATCCAGGTAGTCCTTGATCTCCTTTTGGTCCATAAAGTCCTTGCGGACCCGGTGGTCCCACTGGCCCGATTGGTCCGCGTTCTCCTTTTATGCCATCTAAGCCAGGTCGTCCGGGGAAACCTGTATTTCCTTTGTCTCCTTTGGGACCATCTAGTCCTGGTAGACCTGTTTCACCAGGAGTTCCAGGTGCGCCATCTATACCTGGTTCACCTGGTAGACCTGGAACACCTGACACACCTCTATCACCTTTTAAACCAGGTAATCCCGGAAAGCCTTGGTCACCTTTTTCACCGTTCAATCCATTGAAGCCATCTAATCCAGGTAAGCCGACGTCTCCTTTTGGACCGGTTGCTCCAGGAATTCCATACCCTGGTAAACCGTTATCTCCTTTATCGCCTTTGAAACCAGGTGATCCCGGTGAACCATCAAAACCTCTGACTCCTGGAATTCCTTGTTCACCCTTTTGACCTTTATCTGAGGCTAATCCAGGTTCTCCTTTCGGCCCTATAGGGCCGGTGAGACCGGGTTCTCCTTTAAAACCTTGGCTACCCATTCTTCCTGGAAGTCCTTGAGGCCCAGTATAACCTTGATCACCTTTTGGTCCAGTCATTCCTATAGGACCCGGTGGCCCTGTTAATCCATTCATTCCAGGTTGTCCTGGGAATCCAATTGTTCCTTTATCTCCTTTACTTCCAGGAGTTCCATCTATTCCCATAGGACCAATAGGCCCAGGTCGACCACGTGGTCCTGGGAAACCTTTAGGTCCATCAGGACCTTGTAATCCTTGATCTCCTTTATTTCCTGGCAGTCCTACAAGACCTTGCTTTCCCGCTATACCTGGATATCCTTGTTGTCCTTTTGGCCCATCTCGTCCTGGCGCACCAGGTATACCAGGTAACCCGGGTGGTCCTATAAGACCAGAGTCACCTTTCTGACCTGGTAGACCAGGAGCTCCTTGTCGCCCCGGAATACCTGTATCTCCTTTTTCACCAGATAATCCAAGCGGTCCAGGTGGGCCATCATAACCAGGTGTACCCGCTATGCCTCTTAAACCTGGTTCTCCCTTATGACCATCTAAGCCAGGTGGTCCTGATGGCCCTGGCATCGATGGTCCAACATCACCCTTATCGCCTTTAAAACCTGGCAGACCAGGGAAACCCCTAGGCCCAAGTTCTCCTACAGTGCCTGGGAAACCCATTGACCCTGTTTCTCCTTTATCGCCTTTTTCACCCTGCAAACCACGCGGGCCTACAGTTCCTGGTCTTCCTGGTAAACCCATTTCACCTTTTTCTCCTGTTCGACCAGAGAAACCTCTGTCTCCTTTTTCTCCCACTTCACCTAAAAGTTTATCAAAACATTAAATAAACCATAGGATTGATACAACTACAATATTTTAAAGTTCTGTACAAAAATACCTTGAGGCCCTGGAGGCCCTTGTGGACCTGTTGAACCTTTATCGCCTTTAGTAAGTGCTTGCAAATTAGCTGGACATTGACCAGGTTCTCCTTTCTTGCCAAATCGTCCTGGGAATCCTTTATCACCTTTTAGTCCAAAATTACCTGGAGCACCTTTTTCTCCTTTAATAGAAACACCTTTTTGCCCGGGCATGCCAGGTATCCCATCGCTACCTGGGATCCCATCGACTCCTGGAGAACCCATTCTGCCTTCATCACCTTTTTGACCAGGCATGCCATTTAGACCTCTTTCTCCTTTAGGTCCATCACGGCCTTTTTCACCTTTTGGTCCAGTTGAACCTTTTTCACCTCGGGAACCTTTTTCGCCAGGAGGTCCTCGTGTTAAATTAGATGGTATAATGGCATCTTTTCCACGTTCTCCTGGCGCTCCTGTTGGTCCATCATCTCCACGGTCACCCTACCAAAGATAAATAGATAATTTAAATATGTATTTTGTTTTTAATTTTAATTTATAAATTAGAAATATTATTTCAATATATTATATTGCTAGTAGTTCAATAAACCGATTCAATTATCGGGTTGTAAATCATAAAGATTACGTTTTTAAATTAAGCACAAAATAGATAATAGTATATGGTGCTCCACTTCGCAAAGACAGTTAAATAAATAGATAAAATCATTAATTTTATTAAATGAGCTTACATTAAAGCTTCATTGATAAATATTTAGATTAATGGATATTATTATGTTAAATAAATTAGAAGGATGGTCGTAAAAATTTCGAAGAATATAACGTGCAGTGTTGGATAGTCAATTTCTTATATAAGGTATCAGAATTCATCACTATCAGCAATATATTTTGTCCACTGCTAGATAGAGGCAAATATATATACGAGTATTTACGATCGGGTCGTTATACGCTAGTTGCTGGGGAAAAATTGGACGCTAAAAGCTCACTCAGCATATCCCTCGAAATCGTCAGTAGTACGTCTAGAATTTACAGACATTGATATATTTAATTACTCTTATGATAAGAAGTGATCGTAGGGATGATTGTAATAGTTGTGGTAGTTCTAGTTACATTTGACATCATGCCAAATAATATCTAATAAAGACTTCTAATAGCTAGTTATAAAAAAATATTATGATAACAGAAATATTCTTCATGGATATGATGATTGCCTTAATTTTGTTACATTTATGATGTGTATTATTTAGTGGTAGTGATTAAAGACAATTTAACTTACTGGTGCACCAGGTGATCCAGGTAATCCATTAAGGCCGTCAGCTCCTCTTTCCCCAGGTACTCCAACTGCTCCAGGGGGTCCTCTTTCTCCTTGTTCGCCAGAAAATCCGTCAGAGCCTCGATCTCCTTTTTCACCAGGACCACCAGGCCAGCACTCGTTACAACGACCACCAATGTCACCTTTAGGTCCTGGACTACCTGGTATCCCATCACTTCCAGGGCTGCCTTTATCACCTTTATCACCAGGTGCTCCCATTTCTCCTGGCATTCCTGGAGTCCCGCGTGTAGAATTACCAGGAGTTCCTCTTAAGCCTGCGTAACCTTTCTCACCTTTCTGGCCTTTATCCCCATGCATACCAGGCATGCCGTCGCTTCCTTTCTCACCCTAAAACATTGTTTAATAAATTCATTGTATAATAAATATTTAATGTATCAATGCTTGGTATATGTACAACAGTCATTTCTTATAAGTTTTTGAAAATATGTAATTATTATCTTAGACAAAGTAATTAAACATACCGGTATCGTAAGTCCATCTTCGCCCTTAAAACCCCTTGGCCCTTGAAGCCCCGTTGGGCCATCATAGCCTCGAGGACCGGTATCGCCTATCGGACCATCTAGACCGGGTTCGCCTTTCTCTCCCTTGACACCAGGTGGCCCCTCCCTACCAGGAGTACCAGATTCACCTTGCCCACCTGGTTGACCCATAGGACCTGGTTGTCCTCTATCACCAGGTTTGCCATCAGTTCCTGGTGGCCCAGCTGGTCCAGGATACCCTCGTGGACCGACAGGTCCCGGTGGTCCGCGGGCCCCTGCCCGTCCCCCAGGCGGCCCAGGCACTCCTTTAAGGCCTCTTAAACCAGGTGAACCATCTCTACCAGGTTCTCCTTTACTTCCTGGTCTTCCAGAGAGCCCAGGTAAGCCATCATATCCTCTATCACCTTTTGGTCCCATTGGTCCAGGAGGCCCATACATTCCATCCCTGCCCTGTTAATGCATATTCAATAAAATTTTAGACACTTTATACAATGTGTTTGGGGAACGAATGTACAAACATTACGAGCAAGTAATATTTTCTTTATTTAGTTGATAAAAACATACCACATGTTTCCAAACAGCAGTCAGCAGTTTTTTTATTTTAATCAATACAATAGAAATTATAAATTGACCAAGTGTACCTACAAAAATCACATTTGTTTGAAATGTAATAAGTTTCGAAGTTAATACTCTACCTATAGAAATAAAAAAAATATAATATTTTACATAGAGATATGTTTTTCTTAAAACTTCTCGTTGGCTTCTTTGTTTGTACAGTCGTTTCTCAGACACATTGTATATTTAGAAACATGTACCTCCTGTACTTATATAAGTACATATAAACAGATAGGTTTGATGCTCACTCTTTCGCCTGGATTTCCTCTTATACCCTTTTCTCCTTTAATACCCATTTGACCCGGTAATCCCGGTTCGCCCGTCAGTCCCATATCGCCTTTTATGCCAACATTTCCAGGTTCACCTTTCTCTCCTTTTCCTCCCATATCTCCTTTTACACCTTTGATTGCACCTTTATTTTCCAAAGACGGTAAAACTACAGGTGGACAGCCTGGCCCTCTATCACCACGATCACCTCTATCACCTTTGTCACCTTGTATAGACTGACCCTTGGAACCTTTACTCCCTTTATCACCTTTCCATCCTTGGGGTCCCTTGAAAAATTTACCGATATTTTAATTTCATCATAAATGCAAAATATTTATAAAACAAGACTGTTAACAATTACAGAATTAAATTATTTATAAATATTACCATTGGACCCGTGTTTCCTTTGGGCCCCTGTAATCCGGGTAAGCCTGTTGATCCTACAGGCCCTTGCGGGCCTTGCATTCCATCAGCTCCAGCTTCTCCTTTTTGACCTTTATTAGGATAACGACCAGTGTGAGCTGCTTCTCCTTTGTCACCCTTATCTCCTTTTGAACCTGGGAAACCACGTGGTCCTTGCAAACCTTTAAAACCCTGTGAACCTGGCTCGCCCTAAAGGAAAGTTATTTTTTAAATTTAATTTAATCGTATAATATTATAATCGTAGCTATGAAGGAAGCTATATAGCAGACAACGAAACAGCAACTTATCCAGTTCAGACAGGACTCATATTTTGTTTTCATTCATTTAACACTTACATCGGTTCCATTACAGCCGTCTCGGCCCGGAATTCCAGGCTTTCCTGGTTCACCTTGAGTACCTTGAGGTCCAATTATTCCTGTAAAACCTTGAGCTCCTGGTTTTCCTCTGTCACCTTTAGGCCCACGCGGACCTTGGGGTCCCATTTGTCCCTTCTGTCCTTTTGGACCTTGGGGTCCTTCTGCACCTTGGTGACCAGGTAAACCTTGAAGGCCTTGGGATCCAGGCACTCCTGGGAAACCCTAAAAGCCCAACAAATGAGTAAAAAAAGTTTTGGGGATTACTTATTATGTAATACTTTTATTATTTTAATAATTAACAAGACTTACTCTGTTACCCTTTTCAGCAAAACATTTCGGGACGCAACAACCCGTTGCAGTGCAGTTGCTCCGATCAAATGTAGTAGTACGCTGTCTCGTAACAGGATCATAAACAGCATAATTAGAACCTAAACTAGGTTGGGGACGAGGTGGTGGCGAAGGTGCTGGGTAGTCTGGTCTCCCGTACAACCCATACGTATTTACTGCTGGAGGTTGATAATTTCTTATATTATACGAGTCATCTTCTGAATAAATATTGTTTTCTTCTAAATCGCCTCTTGCGTAATTATCTTGCTGTAATAAAATTACATGTAAAATAATTAATAATTTATTTAGTTTTAGTATACTAAATTAAAAGATGTAACATAAAAATATATTTTTCACTGAAATAGTAACTACTAATACAACATTATGTATGTAGGTAGGTATGTTATGAAAATCTGTATATTTGTGTGGAAAGTGGATAGATAAATGGCGCAAAAGAGTGTAGAGACTTAGAGTGTGCAAGATGAACGACAAAGAGTGTGTGTACTATTTTGTAGTACTTAGTAACTTGCATAGATTATTAAATCTATGATGGTCACTAGTAAGAAGACGAAATAAAGCCATTATTTTATACAAGCAAAGTATTTTTATTCAGAACTTATATTATAGGTAGCCATGTGTGAATATTTTGCAGTGTCGAATTGACAATATCTTTTTTTAACTCGGTTAAATAGTAAATGTACCTAACATTAAATAGGTACCCATGTTGATTAAAGTAAACATTCTATGAATGACAAGCTTATTATGACACGTGATATTTTGCACTGGTTGCATTTTTTTGTAAAATGATCTCTTGTCGTTATGTGCGCGGGTTAGCATGTAGGTTTATATTAGTAATAATATTATTCTTATAAGCTTTAACAATTATTTTAAAAATTAGATAATACGTCATAATTACGAATAACATAATTACGGTGAACGGAATTTTATCTCTATATAGGTATCTATATCTTCGATATATATAAAAGAAAGTCGGGTTAGTTACACCACTTATAACTCGAGAACGGCTGAACAGATTTTCATGATGTTTGATTATTTAGATTCGTCTCCGGCCGGAATAACATAATAAATAATAAAAAAACAGAAAAGTTGAAGATTAAAAAAATTATGACGAAATACATTTTCCAAGCGCAGGTTGGAGAAGTTTACAATGTATACCGTTTGAGAACTTTTATGAAGAACCTTCAGGCATGCAGGTTACCTTAGTTATCGTTAAATAGTTAGAAATCAATTGACACGGGGTGGCCATTGATCCTTAACTTCAATCTAGGTATGAAAAACTGTAACAATATCTGTAACAGTTTTTCATGTGCGCGACAACTATAAAAGTCAGTTTACTTCGTAACGCGAGTTATAATTATATTTAACATACCTACCTACATTTCAGAGGCTCGAATGTTGAACGATTACGTGATTTGCAGTCAACATCGTCAGTACGATGAAATCAAATGGTGAAGGTTCCGACACACACTCAGCGGTAAAATTAACCATCCACTTTACTTACAACTCAATTTTTTTAATTTCGAATATCTGTATTTATCTAGTAGATCCTTATTTTAGTTATATTTAGTATCAAACAATATAATATATCTTTTGTTTTTTTTCTTTATAACTAAACTAGGCTAGGTATGGATGCATTTTTGTAATTTAATCCTGAGTGATATTCCTAACTGATTCGCCACTGTGTGATCGTTTTCTTTCACTGGGTTTGACGCTATAAAAATAAATTCGCGTTACATTATACACTGCTTAAATGTTTTTGTGATAGATCAACGTTGCATTGTCGGAATTGTTGCGGTGTCTTTTAACACAGACACATTCTGTGCTGAAAAAAAGACACTAGCCCAGTAGCTATTGTAATTATAATTCCAGTTTAATAAAAATAATGATTAATTATTATTCAAATTGTAGTACCTATGTAAAAATGTACCGGTTGCGAAGTGATTACAAATAGTGATCACCATAGGTATATATTATGTATATACATATATAATATATATATACATTAAAACCAATTTCTACTAAATAATAATAGTGTTTTGCGTAAAAAAGTACCTATAGATAAAAGGTATCTTAGTCTTGAGATAGAGCAACGCATCATAAATAATAGGCTATTACGTAGATACTCTTTTTATTATGAATTTATATTTGAGTTTGGATTAGGTGACCTGAAATCTTACATAGGTACTTATAATTGTTTATAAGTAAAATAAATAAATAAAAAAATATTTATATTATATAAATAATAAAAAAAAAAATTATTTAGTTATTTAATGCAACATTATTACGGATTGTCCTAGAAAGGTTAAGATGTGCGCAAGTCTCGCTACTTTATCATACGATGCAAAATTAAAATAAATTGCTGTTAAGTTAAAAATAAATGGTATTATTGTTGGCAAACCTCAGTAAAACAATAGAGTTTTTGCTTAAAGTTGATTAATAATAAAATGAACTGAAACTTTACTTTCTAAATAGTAGGTAACTGTAACCTGTAGCATTTCGCATCGACCTAAGTAAGTATAACCTACTATTTAAAAGCCGTAACCTACTTAAACTGTTTAATTATAATTTTTTAGTTCTAATCTACAGACCTAACTAAATTTATGTAATTAGTTTTAGTGTCCTATTTGTCTTATAACAGTATTTCCATCTCTAATATACACTTTGAGAAATATTTGCCTTTTGTTAAATTATTTGTAATACGAACGATAACTGCCAATATTATTCGCTGTTTCAATTGACAAGTAAAATGACTTGATACATACTATAAAATATAATTATTAGTTTGCGCAATGCCGACACTTAACATCCGAGTGATGATAAACTTTGTCGGCCTCGAATACATTTGCGTTATACTTACTTAAATATTTTAAATAAGTACTTAGGTCAAATAAATCTAACCATCAAAGAAATTCACTATGCTGGACGTAACATTTACTATGAACGAAGGAATTATATATGTATGTCTCTATATAATCTTTGTTCTTAACAAATTTTGATACACGACAAAACCTTGCTGCTGGCAAAAGCTTGCATTTTTAAGAAATTGAAAAAAGACAACTGAGGGCGGACGGACGAGTCAAACCTGCGCGTCGTCGCGGGCGTTCAACATTCCCCAATTCCAATAAGTAATAAATTTAGAAACTTTTTCTATTAAGGAAAAATAATTTTTGTAGCATTAAAAACTTCACTCACCGAATTCACACCAGTTAATAACGCCAAAGCGGCCACAAACCTAAGAAATTGAAATATTTCATGAGTTTCATCCATTAATGGTATAATAAAAAAATAATAAATATAATTCTAAAAACAATACAGCTATTTTAAAGGGATATTAAATAGTCTTTTTGAAGTGGTAAAATCTGCTTAATGTTTTAAAAATTTATTACGATATATTTTTTAATGTAGAGATTGAAATAACTAAACTAAATCTTACCATAACTCGTGGACCGCCATGGCCCGGTGCGCGCTGCGCCTGAGTCCCGTGCGCGCGCGCCGTTTACGCCGGGATACTAAGGAAAGAGGAGAGCACGGGCCGCAGCCTGTGCACCCCCGCCCCGCCGCGGAGAGGCGGTGGCGCGGGCGCGGCGCCTGCGGCCCCGGCTGGCGGCAGGGCGCGCGTCCAGTAGTGCGGCGCAGCCATGTCAGGCCCGGCGCGTGCGCGCCTCTTCGCGATCCGGCTCGTGCCTGCTGCTTTCCTGCTGCTGCATTGGAACCTCTCACCTGTTTCAGCGGTAAGTGCATTATCACCTGTACTTTGCTATAAGATCATTATACATCCTTGACACTCGTTAAAGACGAAAAGACTTCAACGCATTACTTACATCAAGTAAGTAACTTTCAAACTCTACATATGAATAAATTACTTTTGGTCTGTGAACTAATATTTTTAAACCAATAAGGTATAAAATACCTATACATTTAGAACAAACCATACTTTTATCTTAATAAAAACATATTTAAGATTCAAAAGCTGTAATAGGTACTTATATAAACCAAGAAATACCTAATCTTTCAAACTCTATATACCTATGAATAAATTACTTTTAGTTTGTGACCTATTAATATTTTTAAACCAATGGGGTATAACATACTTATATATTTAGAACACTTCGTTTTTGTATCTTATTAAAAACATGTTTAAAATTCAAAAGCTATGTACTTACATAAACCAAGAAATACCTTGTTATGATACTAGTACCTAATTGAGACTTTACCAATCTTAACAATAACCTTTCATTAGATGCGATACTAAACTTATCTTTTTAAGTGTAGAGTTCATTATGTAAAATACTCGTATTTAGTTTCACTGTTATTGACAAGTATGCAAACATATTTGCAAATGCAAACATATATATTTAGGTACTGAAATACCGTAAATACATAAAAAGTATTTTGATAAACAAACTTGTACTTAGCCAAAATCCTGATCATGGAAAAAAATATGAGGTGTTGACTGGAATTTTTATGTTATTTCATAATATTAGGAGTCCTGTGCACCGACAACGATAAAACAACAAACAAAGATATATTTTTAACACAATTTCTTACTCTAACCGAAATTTTTAGTAACGTATGAAGGTAACGTTTTCATAACCTGAAATTATCGGCAACTCAAATTTTCTTTAAATCATTTTTAGCTGTTACGTTACACAGGACGAAGTTGAAAGGCAGACAATCGAAGCAGCATAGCAGTGATATCAGGACAAGGTCATCGCTTTAGTACATTTAGGCTAAGTATTTTTAGGCCTTAACAGTCATAGTAAATAGTTCATAACAAATTATATTTATATAATAAGGCCTAAATACCAGATTATAATATACTAAGCCTTAGGTTATAGATCAAGTTGGTCGAAATGGCTGTTGGGTCAGGACCCATCCCCGTCCATCCAAACCATCGGTTTAAAATTTAAACTATTAGGTATTTTTTGCAATGTACAATAAATATTACTATCTTTTCAAATCCAATTCTCATCAAATTTACGTTAGAAAGTTTTATAATTTTGTACTTGATGACAGGTCAAAACTCCGATGTCTGACATGACATCCTAGGAGGAGCACCTCGGCGTACCAGAGCACGTGCAAATAAGCTCGTAGAATTTACGGAAAAAATAAACTTGCCACTTTCCACCCCGTGTCCATGGGTTGAAACTTCTCTAAAAATTCTCAGTCATTATATTGGGCATAGCCCTAAAAACTAGTCGTTACCGACGATCCGATAGTTATGATAGTAATCTGATATCGATTGATATCAGATTGATACGTACACCCGAAAAACATTCTTTCTCTTAAGGGACATTCGGATATATTATCTTATCAGATTGCAATAAGTGAAAAGCCTTGCAATAGTTACAAGGATATTTATGTATCTTATGCATTGTATTCTAGATTCCTTAGTTTCTATTTTATACAAAATGCAAATATATTTAATAATACATAATTCATTTTTATTAGCTTTAACTAATATATAATATACATAAATTAATAGAAACTATTTCATGTAGATACAAGAAGATGGGTTCAATATCTCATGTTTGGTGTGACGTCAACGACGGTACATACGAGTAGACCTACGAGTATGTACGAAGACTGACCGAAATATAGATTATGGGCTCTCACGATTATTAATATAGTACAAATCTATTATTGAAAAAAAATAGTTTTAGTTATTTTTCTGAGCTATGGTAGCCTGTAATTACAACAAGAATTTTATCTATAACTTCCGCTGACGCGATGATGCCAAGTACTAATATCTGTCATTTCCATTATTATATTTATTTTGCTTTCTGTAGCGGGATGGAACTAAAATGATGGTTATTGGTCATGCTGAGTAGAAATATAAAGGAGATTAATAGTAATACTGTAAAATCTAACTGCGTATATTTCACAATAAATATATAAATTTGCAAATTTATAATTAGCTATACATATAAAACCCTGAACACTTATGGGAATGAGAAATCAATTCTAATTCATATTTCTAATAAAAAATTTAGCGTAGCAGTCGTAGGCATTCGTCGTAGACACAGAGGGACATTTTTAATACTTCGGTTTTTTTCTGTTTGATTTTCTATTATGTATGCCTACTTAGTATAAATGAAGAAAACCGCATTGATAGCAGGTTTTTGAAAAATTCGAATTCTCTTATGTTTTATGCATTTCATTATAAGCTTTTGTTTGCAAATTGTAATTTCAATGTTTTGTTATAATTTCAACTTCCTTTTATCCCTCGAATATCTTAATTACCTACATCTTAGTTTAATTTCAATAACGCATTTTCACACATACATATTAATCTATCCTATCTCGCATTTTCACAAGCTTCAACTATCCGTGTTAGTGAGTTCGGTACAAATATTGCGACTGAATTTTAAGCTAGTTGTCACTACCCGATCACGGGAAGAAGTGAAGATAGAGCCGGGAGCCAGGGGATCTACCTACTGGTAGCAGTATTATATTATTAATATTATTATTGAGTAAATCCGCTTGAGCTTAAAACTTGAGTTCATTAGAAGCGCGTTTACGTGCATTTTGCATGTATGTTATTGAGCTGCTTTTTAAATAGAGCCGCTGGTGAAAGCTGGTATAAGAATTTGTGCTTAGTTAACCGTGATAAATCGTTACAAATACCCTTATCGAAAGTTCTAATCTAACTGGAAAAACACCCCCACTCCCACTTTGTATGTCAAGAATGCGCCGATTGGGGCAAAACTTAAAAATAATATCTAATTGTTAATTTAAAAAAACTTTTAATAATAAGTTTTTAGGTGAGCCGTCAGACTTTGTTCTGTTAATATAATAAAGAAAATTCCGAAATCTAACCGAAAACAAAAATCGAAATTAGTCCATCTATATATAATAAATAAATATAAAATTAAAAATATATTATCTTTTTCGAGATATCTTAAAAAGGCCTTTAGGAAGGCCAAAATTAAAATATTATATAAGGATATCCCGTAGGCCAATGGACAATGAATTAGGTGTACCTAGTGCTAAAAATGGCTTCTAACAATAATAATATAATATGTGTATGAACTTATACATTTACACCACTGCTACTACTGCTACTGAGTAGTAGGTAGGTACTTATCTTAGTTTAACTATTATTATTGTTCTGTGGGCATTTCTACAAATCATAATAATATATATTTTATATTTTTTTTATTTGT